>JABUQX010123456.1:0-20119 GCA_015478945.1 Trachelipus rathkii | reverse complement strand
AATACAAGTATCGTATAACCTCAATTTTGACCAAAAAGGAAAAATAAATAAATAAGGTTACAGAGCTGTAATTTCTAAAGCTTTTATATTATAGCATTTTAAAAATTTGTGGAAATAATTAGCCTATTTTTTTATTTTTTTATTTGAGGAGAGGAATTTGAAAGGTTAAAAAATTACATGTATAAGCTGAACAACCCAAATTACAAGCACTATTAATTAAAATTTTGTTGTTTTTTTTTATGCCAATTTTCATTTCCTCTATACCATTGTATTGCATTTTAGCTTTGATGGGATCACGTAGATGATATTCTTTAGCGGAATCTTTAAATTAAAAGTCATTTCACCATTCCCCAGTAAGGCCGGGTAAGCAGCACCTGTGTCACTCTCCCTCTCTCTCTCTCTCTCAACACACACACACACACAGCACACACACATAAATATATTGAGAGTCTAACTAAAGTTGTGTGTTTGATTTGCGTTCTGAATGACTGCTCATTTCATTCTCAGTCTCTTTATTGCTCTCTTAAACACACACACGCACACGCACACGCACTTACACACATGCACACACACACACACACACACACTTTTTTAATGTCGTTAAAGATAATAATTACACTTTTATATATAGCACAAAATTATTAATATATCAACCAAGCATATGATTCAGCATTTTCAAGAGAGAGAGAGAGAAGAGAGAGGAGAGAGAGAAAAGAAGAGAGAAGAGAGAACGAGAGAGAGAAAGGGAGGAGAGAGAGTAAAGGAAGAGAGAAGTAAGAGTAAGAGCAGAGAGTAAGGAGAGAAATAAGAGAGGAGAGACGAGAAGAGAGGAGGAGAGAGAGAGAGAGAGATAAGTAGAAGAGGAGAAAAAGAGAGAGTAAGAGAGAGAGTAAGAGAGAGAGAGAGAGAGAGAGAGAGAGAGAGAGAGAGAGAGAGAGAGGAAAAAGAGGGAGAGAGGAGAAGGAAGAGAAGATGAGCATGAGAGAGAGAGGAGAGAGAAGTATTCATTATTTACCTCCACAAACTTGCCTATCTTATTTCTAGTAAGTAGAACTGCGGAGGAGGTAATTTATTTTGCCCGCACCGACTCTTTCTCCCGCTACAGCCGAAAACAAATTTCGGCCCCAGCTCCGAAATTCTCTATCAAGGAGGAGAGCCTCTCTAGGTAATTGCTACCTAAATCCAGAACGAGGGTCGAACCCTGGCTCTATACCTCGCAACTCAGCCATGATACCATTGAGTCACGGTAATTTTCTTTTAATTTATTCATCTCATTTATTTCAGTTATCTTAATTAAGTATGCTTCTTACGTACTTCAGACGTAAACATTTACGTTTGGCTGCATTGTGTTTCGAGGCAACGCAACTTGATTTTTCATCCTTTGTGTTACAGTATAAGTATATATACATGCGCGCTCTCTCTCTCTCTCTCTCTCTCTCTCTCTCTCTCTCTCTCTCTCTCTCTCTCTCTCTCGTCTCTCCTCTCTCTCTCTCATCTCTCTCTCTCTCTCTCTCTCTCTTCTCTCCTCTCCTCTCTCTCGAAAAATTTGTTCATATTATGATGATTGAAAAAAGTTTTTTAATGTAGAATAGTGAATATTTTGTTTTTGTCACACAACACACACACACACCACATATACATATATTATATATATATATATATATTCAGTATATATATATATATATTAATAAATATACTATAATATTTAATATATATATTTATTATAATATATTTATATTATTAATATTATATACACGTATAAACCTGTGGAAAGGAAGGCTTAGTTGTTGATGTCTCTTATGGGAATGGTTTTGTTAAAAGCGTTTTGCGTTTTCCAAATTTATTTTTCGTGAAAATTGTTTAAAATAAAGAATGAATTTTTTATTCTCTTGTGAACAAATTTCAGTTTAAGTTCAGAAATTGTTGACTGAAATATCAGAGAGGGGGTGAGGGCGGGTTAGGGGTGTCATGGTTTCAGTGTTAAGAGCAGAAAGGGTGTATGTGATGGAAATTGTGCATTGGTTGGCACATTAAACGTTAAAATCTGTTTTGTAGTCAAGAAGATATATCAGCGGTTGTCAAGACTAGAAAGTAAGTCAATAAAAAGTGAATTTTCAGGAGAGGCTGGAAGAGAAGTTTTGTTTGTCCAAAGAGATATTTTATAACTAGCGCCCGGTAGCTCAGGGGAAAAGCACTCGCCCAACAATGCGAGAGGCCCAGTTTCGAAACTGGTCGAGTGAGAGGATGTGAGCTGTATTTTCCTTGGGCTTAGTTTAGTCTTACTTGGATGTTAAAATGAGTACACCCTCTCCTTGAATAGGGCTCTGCCCGTGAGTGAAAATGTTAATTGTAAAAAATAAAATTACATAAAATTAATTATGGGCTGAAACTTAAAACATTTTACTTAGAAGAGAGAGAGAGAGAGGAGAGTTACTAACTATTCCCTTCATTTATAAATATATATGCCGATCTTTATTAAATAATATATAATTATATATATATACCTTAACTAACAAAATATCCCAAAATATTATATCATTTATTAATTTTTTAATTCATGATCATCTATATTTATAATACTAAAAAAGTCATAATAAATAGGTACCCTTCCCTCCCACATATACAGCGTAAGCCCGCCCCCTATCCTTTAATGGGTTCGGAGAACAGGTAGTTGCATCAACTTATTTATTCTTGATATAGTCCCTTTCAAATATTCAATTGATATTTAATAATTATATATCGGCCTACAAAAAATTATATTATATTATATTTGGTAGTGTGAAGTATATATTTAATATGTAACAAGAGAAGTAGAGTAGATGAGAGAGATGAGAGAGAGAGAAGAGGAGAGTAGTAAGAGAGGAGGGTGGTAGGGGAAGTAGAGTGGTAATTTGGATGTCGTTCTTTGCTTTATGTATTATTATATATTTATTTATTATTTTATTATTTTTGGAAACAAAATAAAATAAATCCTTTATTTTTTATTTTTATTTTATTTATTTTGGACAATGGAATCCCTTATGTACCTCACTGAATACCCTACTCATACCTACCCTGTAGTTGTGGTAGTGGGAATATATATGTACCCCTATCCGAGCTATATTAGTTATTTTATATATGGAGCCGGGATTGATTAATAAAATAGGTTGGTAAGGTAAATATACAGAGGAGGATCATACATATGGGGTAGGACTAAGGCCGTTAAATTCCCAAAAAAAAGCTTGAATTTGGGAAAGCAAGTAGCTCCTACCCACAAATAAATTTATTTTGAGTCTTTTTAGATCCAAAGATCAGATTAAAATAGGATAAGTATAAGCTATTTACTATTACAATTTTATATGTCGCCAACAGCTGGAAAAAAATTAGTATAACTGATTTATAAAATTAATTTTCATACGTGTCAACGACACGCCATACTGCATTAGCCACACTCCACGCGATTAATTAATCACACCTACAAAATCAATATCCTCGCGTTTACAATATTATTCTCTTCTCTACTTTCTTCATTTTAAGAGTTTAAAATCTTTTTTTTATTCGCTAATCGCGCGGCCGAATAAAGTAGGATTTTTGCATCACCTCTGTCCGATTAAAGTGGAGATTTTATAGGTGCGCAGTTGCCAGACATTTTATTACCTCCATAGAACTGATAAAGTAAAAAAGCGGCCCGAACGTTAGTAAAATACGAGAATTCCCAACCGAGAAGCAGACCACTTTTTCGCTCATCCCAGCAGAAAACGTACGAAGAAATTGAAGAAAAGAAAAAAGGGAGAAATTTTGATATTTTTGAATAGCTCTGCTCGTCCTCGTCGCTCCTGTCTTTGTATGGTACATACTACTAAATATATATACTGAGGAAATTAATAAAATGGAAAATAAATATAAAAAAACCTGGTTTTTTTCCGGTATTTCCACCTTTATACCACTCCTATATATAGTATATATATACTTAGTTCCACCCCTTACTTATATTATAAAGCTACGCCTTATAAAATTATTTCCTTGACCTAGCCACATTTATCCCTTTATGGCTCGGTATAGGATATCCGTTTTTATATTATATTTTATTTGGAAAGGTGAGATAATAATATTATTTATTATTACGGTCTGTATACATCCACAGTAGTGTTATGAGCAAAATAAACAGTTTATTAATAAATATTAACTCGGGAACACCATACATAAAACGCACCACAATGTTACGTGGCGAAGGAAGGGTTATAATAATTTAGTTTGTAAAGAACACGCGGCATAGACACTATAATTGGACAAAATGAACAAATAACAATATGGAGTGGAAATTGACTTTCCTCAGAACCATATGGTGAGGAGGAGGTGTGGTGGCCATGGTGGCTAGAAAGGAGATAAAGGCAGGGCCATGGAGGGTCTCGCAGTAGGGGTTCGGGGCTGCGGTGCTGGCAGGAGACGACAAGCGAATGTTGGGGTTGGCGTAGACGGGCGACGGGGCGCGGGGGGTGGTTGGTGATGGTGCTCGATAACGTTAGATGGGATCCCGCCGTGGGCACGGCGCGCGAATAAGCACCTGCCTGCAACGTTCTGTGCAAGTCTTCTCGTCGATTTGAGTGTGAGTCTGAATATCTCTGTGCCCACTAGTGATCTTGTGATACACAATTTTGAACGATACGAGCATGTCAGTAATGTAGCTTTGTCGCCAGGTCCCGCGAAGGGTTCCGTGGAGGGGGTTTGGCAGCTGTTGGATCCAACGTTTCAGGATATCTCACAATGTTCCGATTGGGTTTTGAGGTCCCGGACTATATGTTGGCCCGTCCTTCCAACGCCCGTAATTTCAACCGTCCTTATGGTAGTCGTTCGCACATTGGGCCTTGTGTTGCCGTCTTGCCCATCTGCTCCATGGCGCAGCAAAAGGAATGAAAAGTACACCAGATAGTAACGGGAGGCTACTCTATTCCTGCGCTATAACGAAACATACTCGCTGTTCGAGGATGTCTGTTGTCATTATTTTGTAAAAATCCTCTTACGGGTCTGTACCAGCACCCTTGTCTAAATCTGACCAGTATTGTGCAATACCTCACGTATATTTATTTTCCGCGCGCCGGCCAATACTAATGCACGACTGTGCCAATGTACATCCAAGGCCATTTAACCTGACCTAATTGCCGCCTTCCAAACTTTGGAGCGGCACCTTGCAGCAATTTGCCCACTTCCGCTTGTGATACCCTCTCCTGTCTTGGTTGTCAGCGCTATTATTTGGACTCTAAGCAGACTCGCTTGAGATGCCAATTGGGAGCCATTACATTCCGCCAGACACTTTTCTTTGACTCTGTCCGTCCGGAGAGGCCCCCCCCTAGAGACTTTGGGTCCATCGTCGACCGTCCAATGGATGTGTGTCTCGGGCAACCATCGTCTCAGTTTTCTGGCGTCTATTATGATGTTCCCGCGTCACGCGGTGTTTGTGCTGTGTGGCGACCACACCATATCGCGCAGTTGACACTTCCACGGTTTCCGAGGTAACCACATTCTGTTTCCGCAAGGGAGATCGACTGCCCGGGGCTGCTGTTGTTTCACTTTCTCATTCCGCTAACCCTAGGGCATGCCTCGTCACAACTTCGCCTACGCCTTAACTTATCTTCAGATTGTCGTGCCGTTCTCCTCTTTTGGTGGCGCTCCCTCGCTAATGCATCCGCAGATGGATATACGTTTATATCGTCTACATCGGGTGTCGTGGCAATTGGGCCTAAATTGTTTCCCTCGCCGGCGATCATTGCTGTCACGGGCTCTCCCCTGGTAAGCCGCGCCCCCGTTGGACCAACAACGCTGGCAATGTCGCTCTGGTGCTGCCCCTACCACTTCCTTGATACTAGTTTCTTGAATCTCAATGTGCCTTCGGTTACACACCCTTCGTGTTTGGAATTAATAACACACTCCCTCAGTCCTTGAATTAATGTTTCGCCTTCGGGGAGGTCGTTAGTTGCTTCTGGGCGCGAAGAGCTGTTATCTCTTTGTACCAGTTGACACGCGATCGGTGAGTCAATACATCATATCAAAATTATTAAGGTATTAGGGATTTTATAGTGAATATTCCCTTTCGCGTTCGATCTATTCTCCTTTTTTTCTTTTGGAAACAAAAAATCCGCCAAATAAAAGACCAGAGCGAAACAAGACCTGCCTCCAGCGGCTCCTACGCCTAACGTGGTTTGTTAGTCGTTTTCCGTAAATATTTTTATCTGGTCGTCGACCAGCCCCCAGAACTAATTGCATGCCAACTTCTCTCGCGGGGCTCGCTCTGCACCACCCCCCCCTCTAGTCTCACCAGCCAGATCCGCTTCTCCGTCTGGTGTGTTTCGGTGTGGGTATTTTTCGAAGATTGTGGGGGTGTAGGGGCCATTACGGCTCGGCGGTTGGTTCCTCTTGTTGCGAACTTGGCATTTAGCCGCTATGGTTTTGCCCCGCGGTATTTTTGAAAGAGTGGAGACTTATTATTTATGTACTATTGAGAGTAATATAGAATAACCGCCCTTGGGGTCCCTATATACGCTATATATTTAACCCATTCCTACTACTACAATAATAAAACTTATTTTACTATAACTCCCCCCTACCTACCTGAAATTGTCAAATTGTTTCCTTTATATTAATAAATACGCCCCTTATATATATATTATTATAATATTTAAATATTATTAAATATTACTTATATTTTATAAATTATTTACCGGCCTGACTGATACTCCCCAGCGCGCTCTATACCAATGTGAGGTCATACCCCTACTACCCCCTTAGGAAAGGGGCTACCGTACCCCTATATATCATATATAATTTATATGTGGAGTTCCCACCTACCCTATCCACTATCTATAAATAATATCATATACCCGTAATAGTAATTTATCCCCCGTAGTAGAAATAATAAAAAAGGGGTATATATAGGCTCCCACCCTAAGATCATATATTTTATTTATTTATATATAATATATTTATACGTTCTACTTGTCGAGACACCCAAATTGTTGCAGGAGAGGCCTCATATCATTGGCTATTAAGTTATAGATCTTTTTTCATTTAGGGCCTTGTGACACCGTAGCACACTCAGTCCAACAACACTATGACTTCACCTTCTAACACAAAAAAGAATATTTCCTCCGTGCTCGAGTGACTACCGCTCGTATTAATTGTGGGAGCCAGCTACTACATACCCTTCCATATTCATATTCAATATGTATTATTTTCATAATCTATTCTCACACACATACATCCACAATAACAACACAAACACACAACCCTATCAGCACCTACATCTAACACTACACACACGTTCTATTCTTCGGCTCGGTTTGAAAGTGTTTCTGTATAATTAATAAAGTATAATTCTTTCTTGTTATGAAATATGAAAATAAAATACTACTCTGATTCCAATTTAAAAAATGAAACTTATATTTTCTTATATACCCGCCCAACCGGTTCTATATACATCTATATTGCAAAATTAATAACGTTTTAATCCAACACTCATTCTAACCCGCTTAACTCTCGTCTATGGCGTGGTGACACTCTACAGATCCCACTGAGAGAAAATGTATATTAATAAATTTAATCACAACAATTGGAAAATAATATAATAAGATTATATTATTATTCATTCATATTACTCACACCATATATAATTGACTCTTTCTATTCTTTTTTAATTCACTAAATTATATATATAATAATTACATAATATAATCAATAATAATGAAAATAATATATATATAATTAATATTACAAAGTATACCTATGAGCCTCAAAATAATATAATCATAATAAAAACAATAATAATAATAATAATAAATAATAATAATAATAATAAAAAATAATAATAAATAATATAATAATAATAATAAATAATAAATAGACACCTGAATATTATAATTTAAGTAATTAATAAAATAATTATACTACATCCCACAGTGAAATGGTGATAATTTTTTATAATCATCAATAATTTAATAATATTATTACCCCGAATTGAAGAATATATATTATATCACAATAAAAGCATACTTTATTGTGTATATTTAATATTATATATGTAATAATACAAATAATATATATAATAAACTTTATATAATAAAATATTAACTAATTCCCCCATCAAGTACCATCAACTTAATAAATAATATTAATTATATAATAATATTAAATTTTGAAATAATGAGAATAATAAATAAAAATATATAATTTAATTAGAAAAGTCATTATGTGTTCACTATAAGTATCCAGGTCCCTACATATCCTTAGTCCAACGCACAGTCTGTTCTGTCCCCTGCTTTATGTGCATCACGTGAATGACAATGCGGATGCCTCGGCGAAGTGTACAACTTCGTGAATAGGAAAGAGCCAACTCTCCATTGCAATGGAGTGGAATTGTGAGAGCGTTCCCACTTCCGTGTCACTGACCCCCGGGCGACGAATTAGCCGGCGTGTCGCGGCAGGGCGTGCATGTGTGCGAGCGCTCACAGGTATCAAAACCAAGTATTTATGATCACACCAACACAATATAATGCAGGAAGAACATAAATATTTACCCACAATCAACTCGAACCACTCTCCAGTAAAATATTTACTGGGGGGCCCCCTTTTTTTCAAAAATTTTTTTGATTTAAAATAGAGAGGAATTTTGTGCGATGCTTAGGCTTAGGCGCGGCACGTCCTGTGCTTATAAGAAAAGTCATAGACCGGTTTTACATCAAATATATTTATTTAATAATATACTGAGAGGTCCTCACTTACCCTAACATATATTACGCTCTCTACACTATGACAGAAAGAAAGAGAAAAGCACACCAACCTCTACTAATTACACCATCAATTTCTACATTTTTATTTTTTCCGCATATCTCCTCTCACAACATATATGTGCTGAGCTTTTTATTCCCCTCTTTCCATCTTATTATATTTTGTAATATATTGTTATATATTTTGAGTTGTTAGATTGTGTTGGCTGTCGTTCTTTAAATTATCCCACAGTCGATACCTTCCTTGAAATTACTGTACCTGTATCTCGTAAGCGGACGCGACAACGCTTGCGATTCATTTTTAGAAGTGCAATTTGTTTTAACCTTTTTCGCTCCGTTTATCTATTCAAGGTGAATTGTTCCGCCAATTGAAATATTCATGAATTGTTTAGGAAGGTTTTTTTAGGTATTTTAGAAAAGTCTTTTGCATTAAAATTCACTAATTTACTTTCTCATTTTTAAGTGAGATTTTCACTCATCTGTTATCCTAATTTCTAATAATAATTGAATAAATTATATTTCTTATTAACGAACCACATTAACATCGACTGAGAACAAATTTATAAAGCGCCGGTTATCATAAATCAAGTTATCCTGATAATAAAGAAGAGTTGTTCTCTTTAAGTGTAATATATACTAGTCGAGATTTGCAATATTTGGTTGTATTATATGTGCAGATCTCGCATCCTGAGTTGATGTATTATTCTTCATTATTCATTCATTCATCCTATTATTATTATTTCATTATCTACGCTTCTTTTCATTATTATTCCATTATTATTATTTCGACACACATTCATTATTATCTATTCATTAATTACTTATCTATTATTTCCATTGCATTCATTATTATCTATTTACTTATTATTGGGATAACTAATCATTACATTCATTCATTCATTATTATTTATTATTTTATTATTATTATTATTATTATTATTATTGATTCCCCACTTTTATATTATTATCATTATCTTCATCCATCATTATTATGTTTATTTATTATTATTTTATTATTTTATTATTATTATTTAAATCTATTATTTATTTAATTATTAGGATTATTATTTTTATTATTTATGTTATTTTATTATTATTATATTATTATTATTATTATTAATATTATTATTATTTCCATCTATATTATTATTATTATTGGATTTTATTATTTTATTTATTATTTTATTATTATTTATTTAAATTATTATTATTATTATTATTATTTATTATAGATTATTATTATTATTATCTCCCCTCTTTGTTATCTAATAATAATAATCCCATTATTTATTTTATAATCATCTCTATATCCTCATTATTATTATATCCATTTATATATTATTATGATTAATTTATATTATTATTTATTATTTATTTATTATTATTATTTTTTTTATTATAATTTTTATTAATAATATATAAATTAATATATTATTTTCCAATTTGCATTTATTATTTATTATTTATAACTATTTATTTTTTATTATTATTATATTTATTTATTTATTATTTATTACTCTATTAATAAATAAACGAATCATCAAATTTTTCATTTGTTATTTTACTATTAATAATCTCTCTCTTCATTTTATTAATTCTCGCACCTAACTTATTCCCTATTCACTTATCATTATTATTATTATTGTTTTATTTTAGTATAATTATTATTATTATTAATCCTTTTTTATTATATTTAGATTATTAATTAAATTACTTATTTATCATTTTGAGTTTTTATTCCTTCATTACTCTATTCATTTATAATTATATATATATGATGGATTGATTATTATTATTATTATTTATATAGGATATAATTACTTCACTATTATCACTGATTAAATTATCCTATTCAATCCACGATCTATTTTATTTATTTTAGTCTCGCGGAAAAATTATTGGTGATTTTTTTGTATTCCCCGTTTCCTCATAATGTTAGTCATTCAGTTATTTATTATCTCCTCTATTTATTTTGGTATTTATTTATTTATATTCCACCCCTAACTCGAGAAGAGATTGGACCTCCAAGGTTTATGACCCGATACAGTGTAAATATGAATGCTAATTACAACATGTATATTCCTATATATATAATATTTTTTTTGCCCCCGCTATATCTCCCTATACTCCACAGATATAAAAAGGATATATGGATAGTGGAGGACTGAGTACCCTTTATATATATATTATCTTTTATATATTATCGGGATCTATTTTAGCCTTCCCCATTTATTTCACCCTATTAAATTTTCTATACTTTTTATACTTATATATACCCCCCGAAATTTAATTAAATGGGTAGGATATTTTAGTGATATAAAAATATATCCCCCCTATCATACCATTGTTGTTATTATTATGGGGTATATTTGAGGTAGGGATGCTCTAAGTTTGATTTATGAAATAACATATATTTTGGTTAATTAATGGCCAAATAATTTGAAACGAATAAATAATACTGAAACTTGTTATAAATAAATAAAATTATTTGAGGAGAATAAGAAAATAACTTTATTATATATATCCTTTTTCCACACCAAAACTATTTGCAACCCCAGTTTTTCTATACACTATCAAAAAAACTAACCTATAGTACTACCGTATATATATATACTCACCCTCATAACTATAATATGCATTAGTTTTTCAATTTAGTAGTTAATAGTTTAATTAATTTTAATTTTGTCACTACTACCATATTAGGAAAGTTGACATAAGAGAGAATTTTCTTTGAGATTTTTTTTTTCCCTTTGCACACCTCTGAATTGTTGATATTTCACATATAATGTACAATAGTGAAATTGAGAAAACTCACGAGGGTTTGTAGCACAACCTTTAAAATTTGGAGAAAAACAACATTTAAACCATTCTTTTCATTAATCATCCCATTTCTACAGCGAGTGGGATTGTTAACGTATTGGTGGGCACTTAATATAAAAAACACATTTCACTAATTTAGTAGGCAGAAGCAAAGCACGAAACCACAGCCACACAAAATTAAAATTCCCCTCCCGGGGAAAACCTCCCCATAATTTCCGCTAGATTCACCTAGTATATTAGCTGATAATTATTAAAGGTAGTGGGTAGGGGTGGAGGTAGGGAGGGGGCCCTATATATAAACAGATAGCATATAAGTATGTATGTATTATATATATATATATATATATATACATAAATATATAAAAAAGATAGAAAACATTTCAGTAAATAAAAGTTTTATTTTTTTACTTATTAAAACTTACGATAACCAATATTATATTATATTAGTAGTATAGTATTAATATATTATTTCGCTCCAGCAAGGTATAAACCTCAAGAAAGCAAAGACCTATCAAATATTTTACATTTTAAGATTTAAAGAAGAATTTTGATTTCACTCAACAAGACTTCGAGGACACGCTGAACTTGACGTGCCTTTACAGGTGGATATATGAGAAGGAAAAAGAAGATTAAGATGGAGTAATGGAAAATGTGAAAATTCTTCTTGAGTCACAGTAATCCTTTTCGCGAGAAACGACCTTGTTATTGCGACAAAGGTTTTTGTAATGAGCGATGTTGCCACACTCGCTCAACTCCTATTAAGTTACATTGGACCAGCACATGCATACGTAAATGATTGTTCGCCGCAGCTTCGGAAAAAATTTGGAAAAAGCCCTCCTCAGAGAAAGCAAGACTAGAGAAAAACGAAACATTGCTCACATTTCTACATCAACTATAATTAAGCAAGTAATATACTGTGTGTGTTGTGCCATATCAAACCATTAATTAAAAATGATAAGGCTTTATTTCATTGAAATAATGAATAGAGCATCCACATAACGAGAAAGGAGGAGAGCTCCTTGTGATTACTGAATAGTTTTTCATTAAAACGCGTTTTTTTGTGGAGGCACATTCCAATCTTTCAGAAGCATGTGTTATAAGTGAATGAACCATGTTTAATGCCTTGCCTAAGAAAGTATAAGGCCTTATAATAATGATGATGCAAAACACACAACAAATGTCTCTATTTTTTTAGAAGCTTGTGTAGGTTGCACTCTAATAATATGTGTTAGAAAATTGAATTGATACGATATCGAATTTTAGGCTTTTGAATAACCAAGCTAAGTTGTCTACTTTACTGCTATCATTTCAGACGCAGTGAAAATTTAGTTAGTTTAATGTCCCTCCTAGTCTCTTAATTAGTGGGTTAGGAAAGAGGTGTACGTATACTACCTTCTACCCTAGTAGTAATAATACCTAAAATCACCTCATTTATTATATACTATATATACCTATATATATTTCATATAAATATCAATATATTTATAAATATAGAATAGTGAGTTTATTTATTATTTATTATATTATATATGTGTATGTGTGTAAATCTAGGTTATTTATATATTCTAAAAATAAAAAACCTACTTTTTAACACCGCCAAGTACACCTTAATATTATTATTAAATATAAATAAACTAAACACTCACCTTCCCCGCCTACTACTACCTATACTTATTATATATATTATATCTACTAATACTTTTACTTTAATCACACTTACTACCCCCTCCCTATTATTTAATATAATATATATATATCCATCACATTTATTATTATTTATCCTTATTTTATTAGTACTCACTCTAAACTAGTTATAATATATAACCAGATTGTGAAATACTCTGCTGCGCTATTTTTTACACCTGTTTGTTGCATAATACTTGACTTTCGGAAGGAAATAAATACAGTACATACATTCCTCCAAATTAGCTACTTTACCTTTTCGAATCCTAATCAATTCGATCAAAAGTTCTTTCATGTAACTCGAAATTAGTGTCTTTCATTAAAATACTTATACAAGCGTTTCTAATTAAAGATCAGTTTTCCACTTGGTGAGAAATAAAGATTTGGTTTTTAATCTGAAAGTTTTCAAAGGTTTCTTAAGTCCATTGATAGATTGCAAGTGTAAATAGAGTCGTTCTTTGATTCATACATGTACTTTATAATAAACACTATATTACTAATTAAGTTTCAAACTTGTTCTCCTTAATTAGTTTTATATGTATTTTAATGGATAATTATATATATATATATATATAATATATATATATAATATATATATATATATAACCTCGTTGATGGCAGAACTATTGGGTGGAGCTATTATTTATTTCGGGGAGGAAATAAAAGGTTATATATTATATATATTGAGGTAACTATCCCCCCCCCATATATATCAAAGACGTGCCCTCTGGGTAGCAAAGGTAGGCAGTGCATGCCCTACAAAAGAAGTGAAATTATTTATTATTTATTTTTTAATATTTACAAAACAAATTTAATCCATAAAATTAATTTCTTACAGATCTGTTGACCGAAAATTTAAAAACAAAATTTTAATTTCCTCTTGTAAAAAGGCAAATATTTTGTGCTTCTCTCCGCCGCTTTTGGAACTCCTAAATATTGTGAAACTAGGTTAATGGACGTCCGAGCTTTTTCATATTTAATATAGTTAACTTATGTGGCTGAATAAGGCATTCAGAATTTTTGCTTTTTGACTCGCAAATTTCAGTGTTTGGAAAGATGTCGTCGAGGGAGGATATTAAGTCCCCCTCTCTCTCTCTCTCTTCTCTCTGTCTCTCTCTCCTTTCTCTCTCCTCTCTCTTCTCTCTCTCCTCTCTCTCATCTTCCGCCCCGCCGCTTTCCTCTTTACCCCCTTCTTCTCCTTCTGCTCCTCTCCGTGCCCTCCCCGTCTCGGTCGGTCTCATGCTCTCTCGTCTCGGTCT
Organism: Trachelipus rathkii; assembly: GCA_015478945.1. Classification (NCBI taxonomy): domain Eukaryota; kingdom Metazoa; phylum Arthropoda; class Malacostraca; order Isopoda; family Trachelipodidae; genus Trachelipus; species Trachelipus rathkii. The sequence goes on along the minus strand of JABUQX010123456.1, from coordinate 5,601 downwards.
CGGTCGTGCTCTAGAGTTACTAACCCCGCCCTATGACTATCCCTACCTCCATATTATTATTTAAAATAATAAGTCCATACGCTATAAGTATAGTGTTAGTAATTTTCCATAATATTATATATATATATTGGTAGTACTGCGTATCCACTTCGAGTATTTATACTATAGCCTACTTATATAATATTATATACTATATAATATATAAATAATATTATATACCTTTTATAATTTACCTATTTATTATTAGGAGCTGACACCGGGTTAGGGAAAGTTTATATATTATTGATATATGATACCCCATATAATAAATATTAAATATAATACCCCCCTCACCTAAGTATAAATAAACCTTGTTCGTTATAATTTATAAGTGGCTCAGCGGTGACCTTGGGGGCCCCCTCTGAGAGCACTTCAAGTTCATCTTTTCGATTACGCGTTTTTTCCTGTATATTTTATATCTCCTCACCTCACGTAGGCGTTAGTATTTATAATGTGAAAATAATTTGAGTTATTATTTATTTATTTATTCTTATATTTATTGAGTTGGGGGGGAAAACTATCCCGCTCAATATAATTGACCACAAATTGGTACAATATACTTAGAAATAAGAAGTTTTATTATATTTTATCTACCCTTTCTAAAATAAATATTATTATTAAGTTATTAAATTTTATGTATTATTGTATTTTATGTAAACTTATCTATATGGAATAAACCATATATTTTTAATAAATAATAATATTACCCCTACCTCTCCCCCTATCCTTTTATTATAATAGGTTAATTTACCTCACCCCAATATATCAGGTATGAGTCTATCATATACTACTACTCACTACCTGTTATTAGTGAGTAGGTGAGGGGCCCCCCGCCCTATTATTATTTACCTACCCATCATTATTCCACCTGAAACTAAGTGTGCCCTCGATTTATCGTATAGAACAAGAGATGAATTATTTAAATAAATACAGCTAATGTTTGACAACAGTTATCATATACATGATTTATTAGTAAACTCTTTGTGACACCTCACTCACGAGATATTTATAATAAAGTAACACATTAAGATAAGTGAGGAGAAATATTTCTAGTGTTTTCAAAATTATTTTATTCGGTTATTGAACTTTGCAGAGTTATGATGGCGTTTCTGATATTTTTTAAAACTAAAATAATAAATATAATAATACTTAGTTTAAAATAATATATATTATGAAAATAATATAAATTCCGAGTACAAACAATTAAAATAAAGATGTGATGCATTTATCTTAATGATACCTTAATATTTACTTTCATTAATAATAATTAATATATAATTTATTAATTGGATATATAATTTAATTTTAATTTAACATTAATTATATTACATACACTACAACTCAACTCGAATGCACCACTCCACACTACATAATATTTAATTCATGCTCAACTTTTACCATAATAATCAGCAAATCAGAACCACGAACAATAATAGGATTTAAAAAAGTATAAAATCAAAAAATAAAGCCCCCAGAAAACATACTCTTTTGTATTTAAGAAATACACATCTACTATATAATTAAACAAAATTTAGTTGGATAAAAAAGTGGGGGTTGGGGCCGCCAATTATATTTCAAAGATGATAGGTCATTTAAAATTCAAAATTATGGATACGACGTTTTCACATAAAAACGTTTTCTTCCTCTCTCTCTTCCTTCGGGTCTCCACCCCAACACCTTTTCTCCCCCCCCCCCCTTTTTCCCAAAGCCGCCCCCAAAGACCCCCTTAATATATTTGTTTTCATTGTTTCTTTCTAATAATATGAAGAGAACCTTCGACACCACATCACTTGGAGCCTGCATCTTAGGTAGTTTTCTGATAGTTTTGTGTAGGGAGAAATATATTTGTGTATACATAAATAAACAATATAAATAAATAGCCCTACATGTAAATAACTTACACTAATAACTCAAAAAAATAAATAATAAATAAATTAATAAATAACCCCTTTTATATATATTAATCGGAAAATTTAGATCATAAAAAAAATAAATAATAAAAATTTTTAATTTAAAAAATAATATAGAAATAAATAATAATAAAAGTATAAAAAAACTCTAAAATAAAATAAATATAAATATATAAAAAAAAAAAATTATATTTATAGTGTATTATATTTATTTTTTTTTGATCTAATAGAAATTAATTCTACTAAATCTATTGTAACATCCCTTAAAAGATCTGCTCTTTATATTTACAATTCTGATACAACTATTGACATTTCTTATAATAAATAAATAAATATAGTTGATAAATCAAAACCTTTAAAAATAATTAATTGATAAATTAATAATAATAATATATTATTTATAATATATAATTAATATATTTATTTAATAAATAATTAATAAAATAAAAAAAATAATAAATATAAATACTTTAATAATTTGAATAATTTAAATAGAATATCAACTAACTCTTTAAATTTGAATAAATAAAATAGTTAGAGAGTATTAATAATAATAAATAAAGGATTAATTTATTTCGTGAGTGATTCTGAAATGACATAACATGAATAATATAATAAATTAATGAATAATAATAATATATAATATATATCCAATATGAATTATGGACCCACTATATTTAAATTTTAATATATTTTGTTAACTATTACTCTTTAAAATAATGAAAATTGCTGAAAAATGGATTGAAGTGATTAATTTCATATTATATAATTTAAAGGTTATTAATATTTAATTTAATTATATAATAATAATAATATATTATATTCATTATATAATTAATAAATTAATAATATACAAATTAATAAAAGCATAATAAATAATATAATATTATATTATGCAACTAAAACATTTTACGAAGAAGTAATATTTATAATAATAGGATATTATTTCAGTAAAATTTTATTTATTTTTGTAATGTTATCCAGCAACAAATACATTGACTTTTCCAACACATAACATTAATATAAGTAGCACATCGTCACCAATTTATTATTTGGAAATAACATTATATTACATACACTTTCTAAATTTTATAATAATTCTCGTTAAACATATAAGCGCCTATAAAATGAGATTTTTGTGCATCTTCTAACTAGTCTTATTAACTATTATATAATTGATAATTAGTTATGAATAACAATTTGAAAGTAAAAATATAATAATTATTTAAATTTTATATCACAAGTGCAATAATAAATTTACACGTAATATCTATTAATTAGGCTCAGAGATACGCATCGCAATATAAAGCAGGAGTAATATATGGGGGGCGCCGAAATAATAAATAGGATGAGGAATAAATATAATAATAATAATTAAAAAAATAAAATAGTAAAATCTCGAGTATTTGAAAATGTATTTTTTTTTATTAATAAAATCATATAATAGACATAATATATTAATAATAATATGTACACTCCCCACCAGCTCGAGAGAGAGAAAAAATCTACATATATCTCACATATGTTGCAAAATAATATTACATCCAATCATATTATATTATATAATAATTAATAATTTAATATAATATTAGTCAGAAAAATTTATTTATTACAATTAAATATTAACAAGATTAATCATAATTAATTTTACAAAGCTTTTTTATGGAAGTACATATTCAGTCTTAATTTAATAAGCACAATAATAATTAATTAATATTAGAAATGAATGAATAAATTAACTAATTTGAAAGAATGAATAAATATAAAAATGAATCAATATATGAAGATTGAAAAATTTAATGTATAATAATAATATATAATATTTTTTTAATATAAAAATAAAATATAAAATATATAAATAAAACACTAAAAGGGTATAGATAATATAATTAAAAAAATAATATATAATTAATTAAATAATAATAATTTTTATATAATTATATAATTATTATAAGCTAATACATATATTTAATAATTAATATACATACCAATAAAAATAAATAATATATCTAATTTATATATATATAAATAATAATATATATAATCATAATCCTATATTTATAAATATAATATATTATAATTAAATAACAATTAATAAAATAACGATGAATAATAATAATATATAATTAATTCAATAAATAATAAAACTTTAATATTGGAATTTATTTTCCAGAATAAGGTTTTAAAAACGCTATTTATATTAATACAAAGTTTTATTAAAATTAAATGAATTACAAAACCACGTAAGGTTGTAATATATTTACATAAATAAGGTAAATAAAAAAAAATGATTTTAACTATTGAAAACAGTAATAGTAACTTCTATTCTCCCTTTTTGTAGATTGTCTGACGCTGGCTCATTTGTCTACCCTAAATTTTATAATGTCACGTGTAGTGAGATACGGTTGTTTTAATTTGTTGACGCTCTCCACCAATAGTATTTTTATAGGAGATAGAAGACCATTTTCGGTTTTGAAGTCCTTGTTGGTCAGATTTTCCGCCCCAGGCATAATCGTGTAAAAAGTAAATTTCTCTAGCCTCATGCTTTGTAGCTTGATCGCCGACGGACTATTTTCGTGCACGCTCGGGCTCTTCTTTTTTTTTAACTGTAGTCTTAAACATGTTAAGGGGATGTGGGTTTATGTAATGTATTTATTTCTTAAGGTTTATTTTTTGATTGGCTATCGCGCATTGCCTTTGGTTTTGAATGAATAATTTGGCTAGCTAAGAAGTTCACATTGATTGTTATGCGATAATTTTTTAATGTATCTCTTTCAAGGAGTGATATATTTATGCAAGTCTTTAAGAACTTGCAAGATCTTTAGGCTTTTTTGAATAATGGTTGTGTATAATTGTGCTGTAAAATTCTTTTATATTGCTTCTTGAGGCTAACAAATCACCCATTCTGTTCCCTTAAGTTTATAACTAGGGTGAAATTATCTTGAGTTACTTGTTGGTACCTTTTTTTTTTTGTATATAGGATAGACAGTTAAAGTAATGTTTGAGTGTGTTATTTAGTGAATATTGTTTTATAATATTTCCTAAGTAATGTAAAGTGGTTAAAAATTTCTTTAATTTTTTTTTTTTTTTATGCTATTATTACTAGTGTATCTTTTTTTACAAAGAAAGTCCCTCTGCTAACTTAAGGTTTTGTTTTTAAGGAGTTCTTTAAAAAATGTTCTAAGATTTTTATTTTTCATTCTATTTGTTTATATGTTGAATCCTGCATTATAAAGATATAAGCTTTTCTAAGTCATTGTTAATTTTTCACCTTCACACCTCATTATAAAAAATTCGTTTTTATATTTTTGGTTTTGTATCTAATCAATAAAAAGAAATTTTATGTGAGAAAAGTAAATTTAAAGTTGCAACAAAATTTTGCTCTCTGTAAATAAAGAAATGGGAATAAAGGCATGTCAGATTCAATGTAAAATTAAAAGATATATAAAACAATTGCAATTCATTTTCTTGATTTTTCAAATCAGTTAGAGAGCAAGTAAGTTCCATCGATACGTTTTAAAAGTTTTACGTATATTGCAAGTAAATTGGATCTATGCAACCACATTTGGATTCTTAAGAATTTTAGCATCAATCTCACTCACGACGTGCACTCCAGAAAGAAATGTCTCGGCTCTAAGACGGCTCATTGCAT
>JABUQX010123455.1:0-52878 GCA_015478945.1 Trachelipus rathkii | reverse complement strand
TATTTATTATTAATATATATAGTATATATTCATATATATAAGTAATATATATATATATATATATATATATTATTTATATAATATATACTTATATATATGCATATATATATTATATTGAGATGAATTTATTAAATTTATCATATTTTTATTATACATTTTAAAGCTATATATATATATATAGTAGTATATATATATATATAATTATATATATAGATATTATATTATATATTTATATATATCATATATATATATATAATATATATATATAATATTATATATATAATATATATATATAATACTATATATTATATATGTATATATATAATATATATATATATTATATATTATATATATTTATATATATAATATTATATATATATATATATATATATATATATATATACTATCATGATATATCGTTTTCTTTTCCTCATTAAATTTTTTCTTAATGCAAACTATTTTTCTTTAACAGTAATTGATTTTTAATTTTTTATATGTTATACTTAAATAAAAAGAAATTTTATAATAAAATTTTTATTTCATTAAATGAAAAAAAAACAGTGAAAAAGTTTTGATACTTACAACCATAGGAAGTAATAGAATTCCATCTTAAATTTAGTGATAAATTCACCTGGGTTCCGGGTTGCCTATTGCAAAATGTCTATGGGATATATATTGAATATGACCTGGATTCTAATCTCATAGTTGCTTGTTTTTTTTTTGGTCGCAGAATCACGGCACAGCACCCATACGTAATTTCTGAGATCACAATTCACCCAAAGATGAGGGCTAATGGTACGTAGTGTACAGTGGAAGTTGCCATCACTTACTTTTGAATATATAAAAATTTTAGCCGAAAAACTTCCTAAATTATAAAACGATACAGAGTAAAATTTAGATATATTCTTTAATTACAGTTTTAAATTTTTACAATCATTATTACGGTATTGTATGCTCTATGTAACATGAATTTTTTAATTTTACTTTATCTTCCTATTCCTTAAGTCAGGCCTTCATGATCCATATACGGCGTAGACAATTTCATTTCCTGACTCGAATTTCGGGAAGGTTATCCTCTTATCTTTTACCATTTTTCGAAGTTTAATGGAAGAAAGATTCCTCTTTCCTAAGCAGACCATTTAACCTAAAGTACAAAATTTTCTTCGTGATAAATTACGAATTAAATGAGTATGTATAAGAGATGACCTGCATTCCAAATTCATTGTTGCCTGTTGCATCTTGGTCGCAGATGGACTGCACAGCACCCGTACGTAATATCTGATATTTGAGTTCTCCCAAAGATACGTGTGAAAAGTACGTAGTGCTACCGTGGAAGTTGCGGGTCGCCTTTAGTTATGACATAAAAAATAGAACCGAAAAACCTTTTAAAAAATGGGGTCGCGACAAAAGAGACCTGCTTAGCGTGTTACTTATTGGAAAATGTCTATGAGATATGTATAAGATATGACCTGGCTTTTAGACTCATTGTTGTTTGTTGTATTTTGGTCGCAGATGCACTGCCCAGCACCCGTACGTAATATCTGAGATTACAGTTCTCCCAAAGATTAGGGTTAATGATACGTAGTGCTACAGTGGAGTTGCGATCACCTACTTTTGAAATATAAAAATTTTAGCCGAAAAACTTCCTAAATTATAAAAACTATATGAGCTAGTGGCCTGAAAATTTGATATATTCTTTAATTACAGTTTAAATTTCCTTAAACTCTTCGGTATTGTAGGTTTATTATATTTTCAGTTTTTCAACTTTTTTACTTTCTTCCTATTCCTAAGTCAGGCCTTCATTTCCATATACCGTAGCAATTTTCATTTCCTGACTCCGAACTTGAAGGTTATCTCTATCTTTTACAATTTTCGAGTTAGTGGACCTGATGTGGGACCTCAGATTTGCGATCATTTACAGCTAAAGTGACCTGGGTAGCGTGTTGTCTTTTGCGAAATGTCTATGAGATATCTATAAGATATGACCTGGATTTTAAACTCATTGTTGCCTGTTCCATCTTGGTCGCAAATGGACTGCACAACACCCGTACGCAATACCTGATATCTGAGTTCTCCCAAAGATACTTGTGAACAGTACTTAGTGCAACAGCGGAGTTGCGGTCGCTTAGTTATGACTTAAAAAAACAGAACCGAAAAGGCTTTTAAAAATGGGGTCGCGACAAAAGAGACCTGCTTAGTGGGTTGCTTATTGGAAAATGTCTATGAGACATGTATAAGATATGACCTGGATTTTGAACTCATTTTTTGTTTGTTGTATTTTGGTCGCATATGCACTACACAGCACATGTACGTAATATCTGAGATCTGAGTTCTCCCAAAGATACATGTGAAAAGTACGTAGTGCTACCGTGGAGTTGCGGTCGCTTAGTTATAATCTAAAAAAAATTTGGGTCCGAAAAACTTTTAAATTAAGAGATATCTGAAAATAAACAACAAATTTGAGCTTTTTGTAGGACCTTGTAGTTTAACATTCTTTTAACTTTTGAATATTCTAGGTTTATTAAATTTTGAGTTATTTTTAGTAGTAAGTGGAATTGTTTTACTCCCCAAAATTTTAGTAAAATGGTCGAGCCACAATATAAAAAAGGGCCAGGCCTTTGAGTACTCAGCAATTATGGCATGAGAAAACCGGGAGCTTTAAAAAATACCCTTGAAACGTTCTTTTCTGGGGACGTGGATGGCCTAAAGGTAAGAGCACACGGTTATTGTTAACTCTGCGATGCAGAGTCCAATGTTCGAATCCCGCTGATGAAGAGTAAAATCTCCTTTGACCCATTCATTTAATGGGAGCACGTTTCACATCCTTGGAAGTTTATGAAACAATAAACTTTTTTAAAGAAAACCATTTTAATTTTTTTTGTTGAATTTTCCAAGGTTTAATAGATTTTTAATTTTTGCTAGACAAATGGCCTTCAATTTGAAGGTTGAATTCATATTCAAATTCAAACATGGGAAAAAAGTTTTTTCTATTTATATTCAAAAACTAACGGTACCACTATAAAACTAAGTATTTAAACGGATTCGCAATGCCCAAGTAACCCCTATAACCATGTGAAAGCACCTCGCAACCACCCGCGACCACTCTAAAAATCAACAATTATGTGGTTAAAAAACTTTTGCTGTCTGAAGAATACTAAAGCCAGTTATAGGGCCCTTAGGTACTCCTTAGTAGTCTGCGGGGGGTGGTTATTGGGGCTTCCTGGGCCAATTTTTAAAATTTCATGAAAAAATAATTTCAAAAAAGGGTCGAACCCAAATTTGGGGGAGGGTGCACGTTTTACATCTTTGGGAGTTCGTGAAACATCAAACTTTTGTACCAAAAAAAATTAAACCATTTTAAATTTTGTTTAAATTTCCCGAGGTCGAAGCTGCCATAATGTCATGCTTGTATTTTAAAAACTATATGAGCTAGTGACCTGAAAATTTGATATAATCGAGTATTTGCAACATTTAAGATGATATTAACTTTTAGGTTTAATAGATGTTGAAATTTTTCCTAGCAAAATGTCAAAATGACCACAATCTAATACTATAGTCAAAGCAAACTGGAATCGGCCATTCATAAATGCCTTACACATGACGTCATAACGGATTTTTTACTAAATTTAGTAGGTCTCTGGTCTTTTCCCTACCTATTTTAAAAATCTCCTTCGTGTTTTTTTTTCGAATTCATTTATGTCTAATATATAATAAAAATAATGTGTAATAATTTTTGTTTGCCCAATCTAAGTTAAATTAATTTTTATTATAATTTATACTATTATATTTTTCTCTGAAAAAGCTTTCAGATTGGTCAGATGACCAAGCTTTGTCCTATCATGGCGAGAATATATTGACATCATCTCAGAATTTCAAACTTTTTTTTAAATATGTTAAAACTTGTGAAATTTTATGTTATCTTTATAATTTGTTTTGCAAAATTTATTTACAGATTCAAAATTGTGGCAAATTTGGTGACAATTTTCTCATGCTAGACTTGATTCTCATAAAAACAACCCTTTAGCCTATTGGAAGCAGCGAAATTTATAATTTTTGATTGCAAGAAAATAACATTTATTTAAACATAGCTGTCCTTTGTTTTTTTTCTTATTTAAAAAAATTTTTTTTTTTATTTAACATTCCCATCTCTCATTGAATTTTAAAGGTCAGTTTTAAAGTTAATAGTTTTTGTCAGGTTTTTTATTCCTAAATTACTTATTAATTAATTAAATTAATTAATTAAATTTAAATAATTTATTTTGACTTATGAAACGACAAGGTTGCTATAAAATTGCCTATAAATTTTTTTTTATTCTTTTTTTAAAGCATCTGACGGCAAATGGACTTTGAAAAAGGAGTTTGGAGACTTTTAACTTTTTAGACTCATGTTACATATTTTTTTTTTTCGATATCGTTTTTTTTGCACAGATCATTTCAAAACATTTCAGATAGTTTCTAAAATGGCTGCTTCCGAATACTATTGATATTTTCATCCATTAGACAATGTACAATATCGTATTGGGAAGGCTATATATCTCATATTTTATCTTTTTTAAAGCAACGTTTTTCTACCAATGAAATTAATAATCACCATTATTCTTATAGAAATATAGTAAAAAATAAAAAATAAAAATAACCCTTCTATAACGCAGTATATATATATTATACTATAATATTATTTATATTATATATATTATATTATATATTTATCATATTATATATTATATATATATATATATACTATATATATATATATATAATATATTATATATATATATATTATATATATATAATATATATTATATATATAATATTATATATATACTTATATATTATATATATATATATATTAATAATATATAATATATATATAATAATATATATGATTATATGTATATATATATTATATATATATATTGATATATATATATATATATAATATAGTTTATTATATATAATATATATTATTATATATATCTATATATATATATATATATAGTATATACTTAATATATATGTATATTATTATTAGTATATATATACTATATTATATATATATATATATATATATATATATTATATAATTATACTATAATATATATTATATATATATATTATACTATATATATTATATATATAATATGTATATATATATATATATTATTATATATATATATTATAAATACTATATATATTAAATATATATATATTATATATATACTATAATATATATATATAATATAATATATATATTAATATAAACAATATATAAATAGATTCTTTCAGACGTTTTCTTTCGCACATGAATGTTCGTTCGTTCGTTAGTTTCTACTATACGCTTACAAGCACAATCAAGTAAGGTGGTTTTCTGGACTTTGCGTTGACTATAATATTAGATGTTGAATGATCTTCAAAACTCAAGGTCGCCAAAGAACGAGGAAACATGAAAAAAATTTTTTAAGGTCGACTCAAAAAACTAAGCGATACCCAAATAAAACTAAATGTTTATAATTGGAATCGCATAGTCAATGGTACTTCTAAAAATCTACCACGGCGACCACTTAAACCACTCGCACACTCTTAAAATCAACATTCTGTCTGTGGGAAAAAACTTTGAGGTCGCAGAGAAACTAAAACATTTATAGGAGTGTCTTAGGTCCCCTTCAGTAGTTTCTGAGAAGGGTAACTTTTCAAATTCCCGGAAAAACACTGGAGCAACTTTCAAAATCCGGAAAAAAACTTTGGATCCATCCAGGTCATCAAATAATGTTGCCTATTGTTTATGGCGAGTGTCCTGGTTTTCAAGTTTCTTGTTCCCTAATGAAATTATTTTTTTCCGTAATCATAAAAAAAAAAATCCGGAATCTAGGCAAGCGACCAGCATGAAACTATTGCGACAGTGCTAAACAATTAATATATCGAAACTCCGACCACTTATCACTAATCAATTTTTTTTTACGATTTTTTGAAATCAAGAAATTATGAAAATCCAAATTTTAGGGTTTAAAATGGCTTCCGGACCCCTAAATATCCCGGAAATATTATCTGGAAACCCCTAGCAATCGTAAGACTTCCGGAGATAGACCGAGCGATGATCAGCCCCTGGTCGTACGCATCCAAACCCGCTAAACTCATATCCACGGCACTATTAGCGGCCAGATACCCGCGCCACGATAAGGTTACTGTCCCTACATCGGCTCGTCGGGCTGGTCGAGGATTTATACCCTGAGCCCATTCGCTCGCCCAGTCAAGTATCGCGGCGTTGATATAATACTGCCGCTTCCTTTCATGGGCAACACGAATGGAGGTAGCTGCCGCATCGGCCACAATCTGGACATCCAACACATGCACCCCACCGTCCGCAGACTTGATAACCAAATCGGGCTTCCGAGGACCGTCCGGTGTGTTTATCCTGGCTCAACTACTACGTCGGCATGAACTTTCCGCAGCAGTCTCGTGGTCAGGTCCACAACACCATCGTGTCTCTTCACCCGATTGCAGTGGGTTAACGGACATCCCTGCCACCGATGTCCCAGACTGTCCCCGATACGACAACCGACCGGGCAAGGAGGGGTACCCCTCCCCCGCATTCTCCGTTCTCCCGTCGGAAGCAGGTTCCCTCGCAATTTAATGGCGTTGATAAAATCGCAGCCAGTAAAAAGTTTGGTACAATTCTGGATCCATTGATGTGAGATTGGTGCGACCTCTGCGACACCCCCGAGCCCCTTCCCGTCACAGGATGATTGCAGAAGGTGGAGGTGAAGATCTGCTTCGCTCGTACCGCCATTGATGCGCTCGCCTTTCACTTTCTACGTCTCCACCCTTCGGAGCACGTTACCAAAGAACTGACTGTCCTTATAGAGTCATAACTACATCCTCCCACCGTTACCCCCCTAGGCGATCAGGTCGTCGAGCGTAACGGGAACCTTAGGTGTAGAGCCAGGCCCGCCATACACCGTTCCCCGAAGGTACTAGGATCCCAAACGGGGCCCTGAAACTCCCCTCAGGCACCGCGACCCCAAGTGCCCTGACCGCTTCAAGCAGGGGGAACCCGGGATTTTTTCGGATGTGGGCCGGCCAAGCCAGACCCATACCGCCAGGCCGCAGGCCCCAAGTGCGAAGCTGGAGGACACTGCCGCTCCATACCCACCTCCCCGAACGCTTTGGTGAAACTAGGTAGCCCCGGATAGCAGGGTTGCTAATCCCACCACCAGAGGGCCCAAAGCCACCGCCCGGACGGATCTACAGCCTGGGCAGCTAGCCGCTACCAGTAGCTGTTACAGTGCCACTGGATTCCCCAACAATTGGTGAGGTCGAGGGGGACGCGAGTGGAGTCCATGATTAGCTGCACGAACCTGACGGCATAGCAGTTCTCTTCTTTCCGCCTATAGGGAGGACGGTGCTCCCAGGTGGGAAATATCCGGGGCTCGGCTCGGCAACATGGCCTTATACCCATCAACTCCCACCCCCGGATTAGGGACTAGCTCTCCCGTACCGGACTCCAGAGGAATATGAAGCGCAAAGTGCCACACCGGAGCCCCATCTACACCATCAGCCGAGGCCCAGTGCCTTCAGGGACAGCAGGTCATCTACCCACCCTGTCCAACGACTACAAGCACTGCAAGTGCACATCGCCTTCCCAGGCTGAGCCGTTACCGAGCGTAATTTAAACGGCTGTTACCACTAAGGGAGGACGCCAGCGCTCGGTTTCGAGCTAAGGGACTAGCAAGGCTGGGCGGAGCCACTGAACAATATACACAATGTAGGGAAAGCAGCAGCTCCGTAACCATTGATCTGCGGGCACTCGTAACGAGATAGGAGTAACTAGGTATACCCCGAACGCAGGCGATATCACCGCAAGCTTAACTCAGGGTGACTCTGCACACTTACGTGGGTAAGGCTGGTGAGAGTCATAGTTACTTCCGCCGTTTACTCGCGCTTCATTGAATTTCTTCACTTTGACATTCAGAGCACTCGGCAGAAATCACATCGCGTCAACACTGGTTGAGGCCATCGCGATGCTTTGTTTTAACTAGACAGTCGTATTCCCCTGGTCCGTGCCAGCCGAGACGGATGGAAGGCCAAAGCTGGAAAGAGACCGCATTGCGATCTTCCGCTTTGAAAACCAACCAGTTCGCCAACAGCAGCGGCAATTACAAGCAATAAGAACTGCCTGCTGCCTGTCCTAGTTCACCCTCGTCCAAGGAGGGGAGGACGACGACGCGTCCGTCCGGCATCGGAAACCGCAATGTCGAGTCCTTATTCAGACGACACGGCGCCGACCCCGCCGAGCCGCTTCCGAAGAAGGCCGACTGGCAAAGCCCTCAGAGCCAATCCTCTCCGTAAGTTACGGATCGAGTTTGCCGACTTCCCTTACCTACGTTCGACTAGCGACAAGAGACTGCGAACCTCGGGGACCTGATGCGGTTCTGGGTACGGACAGGCACAAAGATTGGACTCGTAAGTAGAGCACACCCTCCACCACAGTTTCAAGGACCGGCAACGGCGCGCGGGACGCCGCAACAAATGCGACGCTCTTCGGACAACCACGTATGTCTAAGCCCTTTCTCCTATCGAAATGATTCCAGGGCCCGTGGTGCCTTATGAAGGAAAGAGCAAGCTCCTTCCTTGACCTCCACCAGTGGCTAAGGCAATATCTCCCGTTACCAGGAGCATCGAGCGTGTCCAAAGTCCACGATATAAATATCTTCCCCGCGCCTGGTTCCGATATATTAACCGGATTCCCTTTCGCACCAGCGCAACCGACGGAAAAATCTAAAACACATCCAAATGAGACAAGTTTATCATCGACTATGACCGAGACTGGGAACGAGCAGCCGACAGAACAGAAACAGAAACAGGACAGACAAACAGAGAAGAAAGAAGGAGGAGCCAGAGGCCTGGCATCAGCCTCCCGCTGCGCTGCTGCCACCGCCACTCCAACTAACTCCACTGCCTGCGTCTGCCTGACTGCCTGCATCTGCCTGCCACCCGGAACGAGCAGCCGACAGAACAGAAACAGAAACAGGACAGAACAGAAACAGAAAAGAAAGAAGGAGAGCAAGCCTAGCCAAGTGCCCCCGCTGCCTGCTGGCGCCGCCATCCAACTAACCACTGGCTGCGTATGCTGCCCCGAAACGAACATAAACAGAACAGAGAAAAGAAAAAAGAAGGAAGGGAGCCAAGCTAGCCGAAACCAGCCCCCGCTGCATCGATGCTGCGCGCCGCCACTCAACTACACCACTTGCCTGCCTAGCCGCTTCCAGAAACAAAGCGCAACAACCAGGTATGCTGAAATCTCAACATGGTGTATCAGAGAACCGCGGTGCTACGACTACAAGCCGTTAGCCGGCGGGCTTAAGGACCGACTACAACTCTATACAAACGCAGTTGACGAGAACCCTTCCCCGCACAGGCCTCGCAGGTTCCATCCGATTATTGCTACTCACCAAGATCTAGCTGCACGAGGCGGCGTGCACTCGGCTTCACGCTCATGAGCTTCTGCCGCACACCCACCCTCCTACTGCGTCGGGCTTCGAAGACCCTATCGCCCACATACCGGACGGTCCCTCTAGTGAAGGAGAAAGGAAGACGTTACTACTTCGACGGCGAGTTATCGGGGACGGCTCTAGCGCCATCCATTTTCAGGGCTAGTCGCTTTCAGCAGGTGAGTTGTTACACACTCCTTGGCGGATGCCGACTTCCATGGCCACCAACATGCTGTCTTGAGCGACCAACGCCTTTCATTGGTTCTAAATGAGCCGGTACTTAGTCGGACTCAAAAATAAGGTACAACATAAACTAAGTTATAATTGAATCGCATCGCAAAGGTACTTCTAATTACACGCGACCATGTGCAACCACTCCGCGAGCCACTCTAAAAAATCACAATTCGTGCACCGTAAAGAAAATGTTGACGGCCGCGAGCAAAACCTAAAAACCATTTATTCTTCTTCTATAACACCAGTAGTTTCTGGGTAACTTTCAAAATTCCCGGAAAAAAACACTGGGGCAACTTTCAAAATTCCCGGAAAAAAACACTTTGGATCCATCCAGGTCATCAAATAATGTTGCCTATTGTTTATGGCGAGTGTCCTGGTTTCCAAGTTTCTTGTTCCCTAATGAAATTATTTTTTTCCGTAATCATAAAAAAATCCGGAATCTAGGCAAGCGACCAGCATGAAACTATTGCGACAGTGCTAAACAATTAATATATCGAAACTCCGACCACTTATCACTAATCAATTTTTTTTTACGATTTTTTGAAATCAAGAAATTATGAAAATCCAAATTTTAGGGTTTAAAATGGCTTCCGGACCCCTAAATATCCCGGAAATATTATCTGGAAACCCCTAGCAATCGTAAGACTTCCGGAGATAGACCGAGCGATGATCAGCCCCTGGTCGTACGCATCCAAACCCGCTAAACTCATATCCACGGCACTATTAGCGGCCAGATACCCGCGCCACGATAAGGTTACTGTCCCTACATCGGCTCGTCGGGCTGGTCGAGGATTTATACCCTGAGCCCATTCGCTCGCCCAGTCAAGTATTGCGGCGTTGATATAATACTGCCGCTTCCTTTCATGGGCAACACGAATGGAGGTAGCTGCCGCATCGGCCACAATCTGGACATCCAACACATGCACCCCACCGTCCGCAGACTTGATAACCAAATCGGGCTTCCGAGGACCGTCCGGTGTGTTATTCCTGCTCAACTACTTACGGGTCCGGCATGAACTTTCCGCTCAGTCTGTGGTTCGGTTCCACAACAACATCGTGTCTCTTCACGCGAGCAGTGGTTAACGGAAATCCTGCCACCGATTTGTCAGCTGTTCCCGATACGACAAACGACCGGAAGAGGTTGTACCCCTCCCCGCATTTATCCGTTCTCCCGTCGAGCAGGATTCGCCTCCAAATTTTAAGGCGTTGATAAAATCGCAGCCAGTAAAAGTTTGGTACAATTTGGAATCCATTGATGTAGAGATTGGGTGCGACTCTCTGCGGACACCCCGAGCCCCTTCCGTCACAGGATTGACTTTGCAGAAGGCGGGGTGAGATCTGCTTTCGCTCGTCACGCCATTGATGCGCTCGCCTTTCATTTTCTACGTCCCACCCTTCGAGCACGTACCAAAGAACTGGACTGTCCTATAGAGTCATGAACTAATCTACACGTTTACCCTAGGCGATCAGGCGTCGAGCGTAACGGAACCTTAGGTGTAGACCAGGCCGCGCATACACCGTTCCGAAGTACTAGGATCCAAACGGGCCCTGAACTCCCCTCAGGCACCGCGACCCCAAGTGCCCTGACCGCTTCAAGCAGGGGGAACCCGGGATTTTTTCGGATGGGGGCCGGCCAAGCCAGACCCATACCGCCAGGCCGCAGGCCCCAAGTGCGAAGCTGGAGGACACTGCCGCTCCATACCCACCTCCCCGAACGCTTTGGTGAAACTAGGTAGCCCCGGATAGCAGGGTTGCTAATCCCACCACCCGAGGGCCCAGAGCCACCGCCACGGACGGATCTACAGCCTGGGCAGCTAGCCGCTACCAGTAGCTGTTACAGTGCCACTGGATTCCCCAACGATTGGTGAGGTCGAGGGGGACGCGAGTGGAGTCCATGATTAGCTGCACGAACCTGACGGCATAGCAGTTCTCTTCTTTCCGCCTATAGGGAGGACGGTGCTCCCAGGTGGGAAATATCCGGGGCTCGGCTCGGCAACATGGCCTTATACCCATCAACTCCCACCCCCGGATTAGGGACTAGCTCTCCCGTACTGGACTCCAGAGGAATGTGAAGCGCAAAGTGCCACACCGGAGCCCCATCTACACCATCAGCCGAGGCCCAGTGCCTTCAGGGACAGCAGGTCATCTACCCACCCTGTCCAACGACTACAAGCACTGCAAGTGCACATCGCCTTCCCAGGCTGAGCCGTTACCGAGCGTAATTTAAACGGCTGTTACCACTAAGGGAGGACGCCAGCGCTAGGTTTCGAGCTAAGGGACTAGCAAGGCTGGGCGGAGCCACTGAACAATATACACAATGTAGGGAAAGCAGCAGCTCCGTAACCATTGATCTGCGGGCACTCGTAACGAGATAGGAGTAACTAGGTATACCCCGAACGCAGGCAATATCACCGCAAGCTTAACTCAGGGTGACTCTGCACACTTACGTGGGTAAGGCTGGTGAGAGTCATAGTTACTTCCGCCGTTTACTCGCGCTTCATTGAATTTCTTCACTTTGACATTCAGAGCACTCGGCAGAAATCACATCGCGTCAACACTGGTTGAGGCCATCGCGATGCTTTGTTTTAACTAGACAGTCGTATTCCCCTGGTCCGTGCCAGCCGAGACGGATGGAAGGCCAAAGCTGGAAAGAGACCGCATTGCGATCTTCCGCTTTGAAAACCAACCAGTTCGCCAACAGCAGCGGCAATTACAAGCAATAAGAACTGCCTGCTGCCTGTCCTAGTCCGCCCTCGTCCAAGGAGGGGAGGACGACGACGCGTCCGTCCGGCATCGGAAACCGCAATGTAGTCCTTATTCAGACCGAACGGCCGCCGAGCCCCGCCCGAGCCGCTTCCGAAGACAGGCCCGACTGGCCAGCCCTCCAGAGCCAATCCTTCTCCCGAAGTTACGGATCGAGTTTGCCGACTTCCCTTACTACGTTTTCGAACTAGCGACAAGAGACTGCGAACTCGGGGACCTGATGCGGTTCTGGGTACGGACAGGCGAAGATTGGACTCGTCAAGTTATAGCACACCCTCCACCACAGTTTCAAGGCCCGGCACGGGACGCCGCAACAAATGCGACGCTCTCGGACACACGATATGTCTAAGCCCTTTCTCTATCGAATGATTCCAGGCGTGGTGCCTATGAAGGAAGAGCAGCTCTTCCTTTGACCGTCCACCAGTGGCTAGGCAACTCCGTACAGGAGCATAGAGCGGTCAAATCCACGATATAAATAAATCTTCCCGCGCCTGGTTCGGATATATAACCGTTCCCTTTCGCACCGGCAACTGACTGGAAAAAATCTAAAAACATCCAAATGAGACAAGTTTATCATCGACAAATGACGAGCTGGGAACGGGCGCAACAGAACAGAAAACAGAAACAGGACAGACGATAACAGGAAAGAAAGAAGGAGGAGCCAGCTAGCGCAGCCAGCCCCGCTGACGCTGGCTGCCACCGCCACTCACAACTAACACACTGCCTGCGTCTGCCTGACTGCTGATCTGCCTGGCACCGGAACGAGCAGCCGACCAGAACAGAAACAGAAAGAAGACAGAACAGAGAAAGAAAGAAGAGGGAGCCAAGCCTACGCCAGCCAGCCCCGCTTGCGCTGCTGCACGCGCCACTTCCAACTAACTCCACTGCCTTGCGTTTTCATTTTTTTTTTTACTCTTTCGCCCTGCCACCCGAAACGAACAGAAACAGAACAGAGAAGAAAGAAAGAAGGAGGAGCAAGGCCCTAGCCAGCCCGCCCCCGCTGCGCTGCTGCCGCCGCCACTCCCAACTAACCCTCACTCTGCCTGTCCTCCGCTCCGAAGAACAAGGCGCGGCAACGGTATTTCTTGCTGAAATCTCACATGAATCGCTATCAAAGAAACCGCGGCTGCTACGACTAACAAGCGTTAGCGCGGGCTAAGGCACCGACTACAAACTCTTACAAACGCAGGTTGACGAGGAAACCTTACCCGCGAACAGCTCTCGAGTTACCATCCGATTACTTGCTACTACCACCGAGATCTGCACCGAGGCGGCTCCACTCCGGCTCACGCCATGAGCTTCTGCGCCACCCCCGCGCCCCCCTACTCGTCGAGGCTTCGAGACCCTATCCCTCCCTACATATCCGGGACGGTCCCCTCCTGTGAAGGAGAAAGGAAGAGCCGTTACCTCGACGGGCGAGTATCGGGGACCGGCTCTAGCGCCATCCATTTTCAGAAGTGTAGAAGTTTGAGTTGTCTACACACTCCTTGGCGAATGCCGACTTCCATGGGTACCATAATTTTTTGAGCGACCAACGCCTTTCATTGGTTCTAAATGAGCCGGTACTTAGCCCCCTTAACTCGACTTTGGTTCATCCCAGCAAGCGCCAGTTTCTGCTTACCAAATGGCAACTAAGGTACTCGATCGACAAAGAGGCTTCAATGAAGAAGGAACCTTTTCTTCACCCGATTAGAGTTTTGAGAATGGTCTGAGGAAATTTTCTTCCCAAGGACCTACATCATTCTTCTTTACCGAGAGTGAAATATCCAGATGCGAAACAGCACCAGCTATCTGAGGGAAACCTCGGGAGGGAACAGCTACTAGATTGGTTCGATTGGTCTGTTCGCCCCTATGCGCCGAGCTACTGACGATCGTTTGCAATCAGAATCGCTGCGACCGGTCCACCAGGGTTCCACCTGGCTTCATTCCTGGCCAGTGCATAGATCACCATCTTTCGGGTACCAATATGCCGCTAGGAGAGCCGCTACCAACTTAACAAGCCTGCAAAACACGACCACTACGTGCCCGTCCCCCGACAACAAGACAATAAAAATTTGTCATAAACTTTTTGGGGAACGGGGAAGCAGCTAGCAGGTTAGGCATTAACAGCGAGAAGGCGCGGCGCAGGCCCCAGGCTTGCGCCGTCCATATACAGGGTGGTTAATCGGGGGGAGACCAGAAGCAAACCCACTCACCGCCGATATAACCCGTGAGGGCGATACCGGCGACCTGGAGAAATACCTATGCACGCCACCCCGAACGGAATCAGCCCTATAAAAGGATCCTTTGAGTTTCGCCTAGGTTTAGACAGCCTTTGACTTGCGCATTTTCTAGAACTTCTTGGTCCTTGTTTCAAAACGGAACGAGTAAGCTGTCGCAAACTACACCGCCGTCGCGCGCGTGCTGCGAGACATAGCGGGGGCACGACTTCGCCTCCTCGGGCGCTGAGGTCGGGGAGGACGTATACCCCCAGTCAAGAGCACGCTTTACATCATTTCACCGTCCGAGAGGCCGTCAGAGCAACGGGCGGCCGCACAAACTCGGGAAAACCTGGCGGCGTCTGCAATCGGCAAGCGGTTTGCTGCCTTTCCGGAGTCCGGAGACTGAGCACGGCCACGAGCGAGTCATCGACAGCCTCTCGACCGCCGCAGTTGACCTACAGCCGGGTCGACCAGTGGCATCGACCTCTTGCCGCATCGCTGCTGAAACGGTCGGTCCGACCATCGAAAATTTGGGGACAATCCCCGAAGAATCTTTTGGGATCCGTTCAACAAAGACGTTCAAACAAACAAAAAAAGAAGTTTTTTTTTTTGACGACGACGGAACTGTCCCAAACAGAGGCAGATTCCCTATGCTTGCTAAAGAGGAACGAGCCAATTCTTTATGGCGAGGTTTCTAAGCCGTTCAGAGTCCAAGTTGCCGCCTCCGCTACCGATACCTCAAGCCAGAGTAACGGACAGTAGCTTTGAGTTCTTATCTACAGCCTGCTCCGGAACTCAAGCACGAGCAACGGACGTCATTAAAATCAGCGCCAGTGAGAAGAGGAAATGCCGACGAAGACGACACCGAAACTGAAAAAGAGAAAGCACGTGCAGCAAGAGTGGAAAGTGTTAGTCATCGCGCCCAATCTCTCGTAAAAGTTCGACTTTATAACCAGCTTTTTCGTTTTATTTTTTTAAAATAGAATTTACTATACGGGTCAACGACAGCATTCGCCAAACAAGACAAACGGTCTCCCCAACTGCCTGGATGCCTGGGATGGGGGGGAAGGGAAGGTGGGTTTCTCTTAGCAAGCGTTCTTGGAAATTTATTTTTCAGGCGGCCAAGTATCCACCTTTGAGATAACCACCTCCCTCTCTTCTCCCAAACACGGCAGGAAGCCGAAAAACTTTTACGAGCAGGTAGCTAAGAAAACTTACATTTGCTGATGCTGCAGAGGTGAATCGCTTTTCACAGCCGCTGAAGCCGCCTCCGTCCGCCTGCTTCATTAAGGTCTCCGTATCTCACCTTTCCTGCGTTTTTGGGACGCCTGAAGTTACGACGTCGGATGATGCAAACAGATGACCAGTACCTCGAAGCTTCGAGAACTCATATGCGGCTGTAAACTGGGTGGCCTGTGGTTTCCGTCAATCAATTCTGCCACCACCAACGTTCGCGGAGCTCCCCCAGCCCCCGCGAACGCCGGCCAAAAAACTCAACCATCATTCGGACTGACTTACTGGCGCCACCACCACCGCCGCTCTTATTTTATTTTGCTATTTCTAAAATTTGCTACGGTCTCCGCCAATCTTTACCAGAAAAAGGCCTGCTAGCAAAAGGAAATGATTTCGAGGTTTCGAGTTGCAATCCCAGCATTTGACAGACACCGTTTTGGACACCTTTCGACAGACACCTTTTGGACCAGCTTGACACCCACATTTCTCTTTGGACTTTTCCATGGGATAGCTCCTCTACACCTCTCATCATTTACTCCGCTAACAGGCCCTACTAGCTAGATACCATTCGGGAGAACTGGAGTTCGGGATATCCTCGTCACTCGCAGCAATATGAAGACAAGAACTTTTTTTGAACCAGCGACAACGGCAGCACCACCATTCTAGACTTTTCGTGAGAGAAGGACGATATGATATGTACAGCGGCGAAAACCGCTTTCAGCAGCAGAAGAAGCTGACCCCAGCTCCATTTCCAAACGAGCAGAGTTATTGCAAGTTCGGTAGAGGGAGTGAAAGACCGCTTTTTCCTTGCTGAAAGCGGAGATCGTGAACATCATACCACCCTCCTCCTCCCGCACCACCAAGATCAAGAAGCAATGTACCATTCTAGACTTTTTTATGCAAAGGAGAGGATACCGAATGTACGCGGCAAACTTTCTAGCACAGAAGAAGAAGCTGGACCACCGCCATATCCAACGAAGCGAGTTATTGCAAGTCGTTAGAGAG
The DNA here is from genome assembly GCA_015478945.1 of Trachelipus rathkii. Taxonomy (NCBI): domain Eukaryota; kingdom Metazoa; phylum Arthropoda; class Malacostraca; order Isopoda; family Trachelipodidae; genus Trachelipus; species Trachelipus rathkii. The sequence continues at coordinate 35,954 of JABUQX010123455.1, read as the reverse complement.
GGAGTGGAAAGACCGTGCTTTTTCTTGCGTGAGATCGTAACATCTACCAGTCTCCTCCGCATTTTCTTCGTTCATTCGCGGCAAGTATGTATCCTGGAACTCTTGTACCCCGTTTAGGCCTCGACAACACACTGAGCCGGCGGGGGGGGAGGAGAGCCCAATTGCGTTTACGGCGCGAAGGAGATTTAGTATACCTTGGCCTGGGGGGAAGCCAACAACCCAGGCAAAGCCAGTCCTATCTCTCCTCCGCGTATTAACACTGCGCTCGGACACAAGTCGCACAAAGACAGTTCACCGGAGGATCAAAGACACCGCCGATGTCGTGCCCGCTTGCTTGGACCATTTCCTGCTTATAATTGTTCCGGGCGGATTAAAGGTACATTCAATCTTGAGAGGGCGGTCCCCGGGGGTGACTCGCCAGCACGGCGGTCATGGAAGGCACCTGGTATCGTCTTATTAAGGTCTCAGCCTTTTTGAACGATCCAGGACACTTCATACCCGTGGACGCACTCGCCACATGTCGTCTTAATAGAAGTCACAGGCAAGATCTTTCCCCCATCCTGTGCTGCGTTGCCGTATCAGGAAATGAAATCGCTGGTTTGACCGACGAGATTGGCATGAAGATGGTGATACCTACGCGAGAGCCATCCATTCACGACTTCAGATCCGCGCCAACGACAAACCTCGGCTGTGCTGGTAGAGTCTTTTCCATTACACTCTGCGGTCGTTACCGGGATACCCATCCTGCCACGCGGAAGTCATGTTCGGGCTCCTCACCCTCTCCATACACCAACTAGTGCAGTGACAGGGCTTGTGAACTGGCCCCGATGGTTATACCTATCATTTTGCTATCACCGCTCGTTTAATGTCGTTCGGGCAGGGGTCGTTCAGTTGTGGCCGAATCGACAGGAAGACGCAGAAAGAAAAATCCTCGCCTTCTTAGGGTTCCAGCCAGCCTCTTCCAGCGAGCATATTCGAACTGCGCCTCTATAGCCAATGTGCAATAGCAGTAGCAGCTACGACCGAAAGCAGTCGCACACCGACCTTTACTAACGGAAGAGATCTGCTGCTACTAACTGATAGAAGCGTCCTGTGACATTGCCCGAACTGAGAACTGATGAAGGCGAAGGGCCATCTCAACCCTCATATTATAGTCCTCAAGGCCTCTTTCCAGAAGTCGGTAGAGAAGATACTGATAGCAGCTTCGCAACAGCAAAAGCAGCAGACACAGCTCCATTTCCAAAACCAGCAAGCAGCAGCATCTTTACTGCGGTTCGTTCAGTAGAGGGAGTGAAAGACTACTTACTCCGCGTGCGCTAACTTTGTAGGGGAGTAGGCTACGTTTTGTGATGCGCGCTCTGCGTTCGATGGATGTACCCTCGTGGCAGCAAAGGGAGAGACAGCAGAGCTTGTCAGCAGAAGCGGACCCCCAGTTCCTTATCCAAACACGAGCAGAGTTATTGCCAAGTTCGTAGAGGGAGTTGAAAGAGACCGCTTTTACTCCGTTCGAACTGCTAAAAAGTGTGACCCCTTCCCGTTAGTAAACGCCTCGGTATCCCCCTACTACCCCCACCACTTCATCTACTACACCCAGAGAGAGGGAGGAGCAGCAGCAGCAGCAGGGGGCCGCCGCCTCCTTTTCACGCGACCACGAGGTTCATTGACATCATTCGCCGGGACGAACGGGTCTATCCTCTTGCGCGGGGGCCAATTTAAGTTGGGAAAGGTTTTTTCTCAATGCATCGTACTCTAAATGTTGTCTAGCGGCCGAGCATCCGCCCTAATGAGTAACCTTCCCCCGACAGAAACAAACACAGACTCAACAATTGCGAGAAAAAGCTTCTATTTTCCGTTAAAAAGCGAAAATCCGCCTTTTTGGCCTCTAACCGCGGAACGCGACTGCTGAGCTTCGACACCTCTCCGTGATTTTCTCTCGATTTCATTTTTCGACTAAGGTCACGAACTTGCTAGAGGGTTATCAGGAGTTCCACTTCCTCGCGACCACGTCGTCGTGAGTCTACTAGCCAGGAGAGGTGACGAGACAAGCAGTCGCACAAGCTAGAAGCCCAAACCCGGACACCACGCGTGGGAGAGAGAAGGGAACCACTCGCTCTCTCCCCGTTCGGACTGGACTTGGTACCCTCTTGCAGAACTAAAGAGAGGAGAGAGCAGGTTTCAGCAGAAGCGGACCCCCAGTTCCATATCCAAACCGAGCAGAGTTATTTGGCCGATTCGGATGAGGGAGAGAGGGGGAAGAAACCGCGTTTTTTCTCCTCGTATCGGAAGACTGCTGGAGAGCGAGGCTGCTGATGAACCACGCCACGATTCCGCGTTAGGAGAAACTGGCCTCGGGATGTAAACGCATGACCACTACCATTCGTAGATACCCAGAGAAGAAGGACAGGGGGGAGGCCGGGCGCGGCCAGAGTTATTGCCACGAGCGACCACGGGATTTCTATGACAATTATCGCCGGGAGAACGAACGATCTTGAATTTCAGTTGACGACGGAGGAGCACAATTGCAAGGTTCAGAATTCCAAAGAGTAGCATCGTTGCGGTAGAAAGAAGTTCTAGAGAGCGAGCACGAGCAAATCCGGCGATGGACCAATGAGATAACTTACCCGAGCCGACGAAACGAACCCAGCGACTCAACAGTCCGAAGGAAAAAAGCTCTACGAAACCGAGTAAAAACGCTAGCCTCTAACCGGAGAGAGGAGAGAGAGAAGCGATAACGGACACGAAGACTGCTTGAGGCAAGGTACGCGGACAGACCCCCGAGTGAATAGCTGCTCCGATAGCAGCAGACTTGAAATGCAAGACGAGAAGAATCGACGAGGAAGACGAGAATAGGATGGAGTCAAGCCAGCGAACGATCGACGACGACAGAGACCAGCGACGGAATTACGAAATGCGAAGTCTTATCCTAAATACAATTTTAGACAGAGGTACAAATAATTCAGAGTTAAATTAATAACCTCTGGTTAAAAGCAAAAAAAACCAAAGGACAATACTCCGAATGCGACGCCAAAATAAGAAAGAGGCCACAAATAAGGAAGTTGACCAAGACACAACGAACTCGTTTGCCTTGCCTTTCGTATCGTGCAACGATTGAAAATGTGAAAATAAATAAGAGCCCGACCGGCAACACTCGCGCTATCTTCGGACGACTGATGAATAAGACCGCAGCCTAGAGTACCTTGCGTTATCAAACCGGTATTCGCGAATCCTTGATCAAGAGATTCTAAGACTCATGCTATTTGGCATTAACTATCATGCCCAAAAACCTCTCCTGACCGTCCTAAGTAATAAGCTCACTAATCTCAGTATTAAAAAAAGAAAAAGAAACAGAATCTTAACAGTTAGCTATTTCTCCTGGATTTTTGTTGGTTATTTTTATTTTCGGGTTACGCTACCGTCTTACAACGAGTTTTTCAACTTGGGTGGTCTGGATTTGGAAACAGAGTTTTTTTTAAGATTTAGCTTTTTTATTACGAAAATTGGTTGGGGTTTTTAAATGTTCGCACGTACAGGAGTGCGGGGTTATAAGAACCGCTGTGTCCCGTCGTATATTTCTAGTAGAGCGATATGTAAAATTAGAAGTCTCCGGTGACGAATATCGCTTCTTCTCTGTAAAACATGCTTTAGAACTATCGTATACCCATTAGCAGGTATTACGACGTGTGCAAGCGTCAATTATGGTACAGTGTCAGAGGAAACGCGTTTTACTCCCGTATCCAAAATTTTCCACACTACGACAAATTTCACAAATCCTCACGGTAGAGTAAAAGAGAGATATGGGATAAATGTACGTCAAGAGATGGAACGAATAATGGATGAGTGGACCGCCAATAAGACTATATACCTATACATAACTCAGCAGAACCTAAATTTCATAGAGTAATAAGCATAATAATACATCAGTCGACTACGATAGAGTTAATAATACCGAAATAATAAAATACGAGTTAATAATATTCATTAAGCATCTATATAATGCATAGATCGGAATAAATAGGATAATCCAAAATATTGAGAGAGACCTCACATTCAATGACGTTCACTACTGACTTGAGCGTGACTACTTACTGACTGAGACTACTAAACTACTGACTTACTGCTCACATAAATAAGGCAACTAGCAACTCAAGTAAATGAATACATATAAGATGAACTCAAGTAATAATAATAATTATATTAATCCGAGAGTGAGATCATGACCCGCGCCATGTACAGTAGGTGAAAACTCTACTACTATACTACTACTCCCACTCCGAACTATCATACTGAAACAAATAATAAATACCAAACTCAAAATAATATTACACTCACACTGCGAGAGTAATGAGCAGCATTAATTCTATCACATAATGGAGGCAGATGAGATCATCAGGCATAATCATAATAATCATAATAATCATTAAATAAATCATTAAATAATCATAATAACTGATGATATAAAACCTGAATAAATAATCACATAATAATAATAGTGGAGGCTAAGGTGAATAATAATAATAATGAGAATAAAATAAGAGATAAGACGTATTCTGTACTTAGGACTCAATAATAATAATAATAATAATAATATTAATAATATAATAAAATCAATAATTTAATGAATACATAATAACACTCAATCCTCACCTCAATAATGAGAATATATCGGAAATGGTTCCGCATGGAACGATGAAGATGAAAATAGCGATATTGATTACTTGATTACTATCTATGGATTTGGTGCCCACTCTGAGTGATATTATTGATGTCCGCCATATACCATCATCTTGGAGTCTAAGTTTCAGCTCATTCGATACTCCGGGTATTATCTATATTATTTGAATCTCTGCGAATTTTGGGCATTATTACCATCTCTCTAATGTATATGGCAATTAAGTATTATGTGAATTTAATAAATTGACTCTATTACTCCATACCCACCTATTGAGATTATTATTATAATTTTGATGCGAATCTCGAATTGATGTGATAAAGAATATAATACTCCAGAATTTTGAACCCTTCTAATTAATGATTTTTCTGATATTTCCCGGGTAATTTTTTTTTTTGTTTAAATTCTGGTTTGCTTAGATATGCCTCATGTGGGAGATGTCTTCCGCTTTCAATTTTCCCTTTTCAATTCATTTGTAGTGATTCGTTCCTACTCCAATCGCGCCTAGCGCGCAGATCCCCCACTATGTACCATGCTGCGTGATCATCCTATGGCCAGATCCCTCAAGTTTAATCTGTGTAATGATACGAAGGTTCATCATGACCTGATCACTAGAATTGGAAAATATTTTTTTATACTAATGTCGAAATGATTTTATTTTTTTTTTGTTCGGGAATGGCCACCAGACCCTATAAACTCAGAAGATAAGGAAAACTGTATCCACCCTGTGGCTGATGTTAAACCAATTTTTTTTTTATGTTTTTTAATTGAACAAGACTTTTCGAAATGATTTCCGGTCCCGTTTTTCCCGCGGGCGTAAAATGATTGGGCCACATCTCGATGTCTCTTTGTTTTTTTAATGAATTCTTCTCTCCTCAAATTCCGACCTTCTCCCCCCGCCCCCCAAAAACAAAACAAACAAGAAACAGAAAAAAACGAAAATATTCACTTCTATTTTTTTTTTTCTCAAAAAATGCGTTAGTGTAGTTAAAAAGACAACGTAACGTGTGAGAAAGTGGACTCAAAGGATCGATATATATATAGGAGCTCACGTGATAGTATATGAGGGCGTGAGTGATCTGTTGTTTCCTTAAGAGGTATTTCATTATATATAATAGGCTAAACTATATATATATTACGCTATATATACTATAATCACTGAAGTAACCTATTATTATGCATATATATATAATCGTATAGTATATATATATATATAGATGGTATATATATATGATGCCTCACATCCTAAATATAGTTCGTAGTATAGTAGTTATACAGGTTTATAGTCCGTAACTATATACCGGCTCTAGTGATACTCTGATAAGTATTTATATCTATATTGACGGCCCTAAGGTACTCAGTATATATCCGCCCTATACCTCTAGAGAAACCCACCCGCCAGTATAGAAGAATCGTTTATATAAATAGAGTACTCAACGTAGTAGGTGTCTATAGTATATAAGTAATAAGGCTAGTATATATACTAAATTACCTTATTACTGATATAAAAATAAGGGGTCACGGGAAAAATAATGATACGCTTCTACATCTTCGTGAATGTATACTCGAAAAGCAGTAGTAGAATAGCTTCAGAGTATACGTACCACTGAGGCTATATTAGGATCACCTTATATCCTAGGGGTAAGTTACGACTCACCCTCGAATGTGATAGGATCTAGATAGTATTAGTATATATACCGTGAAAAGGAAGCGCCAACTCGTTATCTAGTTATGTATACCATATCTCTACTCACTCACGGTTTAACATATACCGGTTAATTAACTCATATATATATACTAGTGTTAACATGTTATATATGAAGAAGCTTATCATATATTATAACCCAATTAGTATAAGAAGGGCAAATTAGTATATAGTGAGGAACAGATAATAAGGCCTATTACGCCGTACTCCTACTACTGAGGAAGTGAAATATACGGTCACTATGACAATTAATAACTTTATATAGGTATCCTCCAAATGAAAGTATGTTACCCGCCCAGCAAGCTAATTACTATATATTTATATATCTAGGGCTACAAAGATCTAGTATATAGCTTGTAGCTATATACTGCTAATATCAACATAGATCAAATGTAACGTATATATATATAGGTATGTAATATATGATCACCCTATAATACCCCCTCAAGTCTCACGTGCGATATATAGCCCTGTGTGTGCGACACACTTGTATATACTAACGCAGGTATACTAAATTAGATAGAAATATATTATAGTAGACAAGCTAGTAATTTATATAAATCAATACGGGTATATATATATATATATATATATTATGATATATTATAGTAGTATATAAGGCTCGGAACCTTACCGTTAAGGTATATTATAGGTGACACCGGGAGAATAATATACTCAGTATCCACTCACGGATGTTAGCTCACTACTCACCAGCGTCCCGTTCATACTCTCCGCATCAATCATCCGGAGAGTGGGAGAGGAGTACTCATCACTCTCAGTGTAAATGAGTATGAGCTGACCGCTAGTGAATAGACTCATGAGAAGTCATCTATAGTAGTGAGCACTAGTATACTACTATACCAGGGTAAGATACCTGTCATCGTATTATCGTCTATGAAGGTATATATAATGATATATATAGTTATATAAGGGTACTACAACGCAAAGTGCGGAATTAGGTCGAACTCTCAGAGTATTTATATATATATGTCCTGTAGAATATAGTATGATCACCGGCCCAGGTCTGACTGATATACCATATCTGAGAGAACTTCCAACACGCCAGGAAGACTATCATATATATGAAGTGATCAACGTGAGTACTTCAGGGAGAAAAGTAGCTGTATAGTTACCTCAGTTGAAATAAAATATGAGCTAGGAATAAAATACCTATGCTTCATAGTATATCTAGGTAATATCAGTATATATATATATACTATACGTAATATAACACTGAGGGAAAAGCGCTAGAGTCGCCTTCACTGATATAGGTATATACATAACTTACTGCTGGAACCGTAACCCTATCGAATTAGATAGTTTTTCACGGAGCCCCTCTAGTGAGTGATAAAGATACCCGTCACACCTACTCGTATATATCTGTAGGCTCACAGCGCGCCCTCCAGTATAACTATCTACGGATCTAATAAACATGAGTAGGGGATATAGGTATATTAAGTAGAGCTATATAGTATACCTAATGAGGTGAAGAGGGTCATAAATAAATAGTGATATATATAGAATGAAGATAATAGTCCATATATCTCTACTTACTTGTATCCTATAACAGATGTAAGTTCTGGTAATGTGGACAGTTTACGACGGCCACAATAGACTAGATGATCAAGAGCCACATAAATCGAGAAAAGTAAGTCGTTTTTGGAAATGAAGAAAATTTAGAGTTCAGAAGACTTTCGCAGGAAAGTTGGATGTGGCGTTCGTAATGCTGTATCAAGCCGTTCTGGTTCAGTATTGCCGTGAAAATTCGTTTTCATTATCTCGATATGAAGTTCCGTCTCCTCATTTGTTTATTTTTTTCTTGCTTACTGGCTTTTGCGTTTATTCTTGTTCCTTATTTTCTTTGTTTGATATTTCTTATTTATTATATGTTTATTATTGCACAATTTTATTACCTGCACTTATATTCCTCGATTCTACCTCCACTCTAATTATTGATTATTATTGATTATTATTATTATTCGTATTATCTCACTCCTCATTATTATTATTATATATTATTTATTATTATTATTATTATTATTATTATTATTATTATATCATTATTTTTATTATCACTGCTATTCATTATTATTATTATTATTTTAAGTTATGTTCATTATTTATTAATTATATATATACCTATATATATATATATATATATCATATATATATAATATATATATATGTACGTTATATATATATATTATAAACCTATAACTATTTCTATAATATTTAATATATATATATATATATATAGATAATATATAAGGTATAAAGTACTGTGACATAGATAATAACACGGTAAAATAGTTAAAAAAAGTAATCGGTAAAACCCCGGGATATATATACTATATATCTCTTATACCGGTATAGTAATGACCCCATACACTAATAGTATCTCACTTATATCTAACCTCTTCCGCTATATAATTATCAGATTATTGTTAAGAGCTATGTAGAAGTCTGGTATTCCACGATGCAAAGTTAGAGGTAAGCCAAACGTAATTTTATAAATATATTTATATATATATATATATATAAAATAGGAAGTAGTAAAGCAGATGCCTTATACGAGTAACGATAAGGACTCATATAATAGCATCTCCACAGTGAGTAAAGTATCATAGCTCCTTACCTAGGTTGATAGTATAATTGATGCACAAATCTTCATAATATATCGGTATGAAGACGCTGCGTTCGATTAGTTAATTATTGCACCTTAATTGTAGGTACAAATAACAGGAGTTGATTGATTGATTGATTGATAAATATTAACTGATTGTCAATTGTCGTGATATAAGTTGCAAAATTTGAAAAAAAAACATATTTGATAAAAATATATTACCTTATTATCTATTTCAAGCATAAAATCGTTGAAGAAGTACTTGAAATCCTGATTTGAAAATACGACTCGAACAGGCGAAAGCTCGACCCCACGGCTGCACCTCTCGGGACTCGACCCTCGATTTGGTTTTCACTTTGGCCCGGAAGACCACCACCTTCGTTCTGGCAGTCTCTCCGACCTCGGGCTTAGATCTAGTCTAGAGACTTTATCCAGTGAGAGGGAAGGAGGAAAATGCCTTTCGCCTTCCTACTTTACGTAGAGAGCTGCGACAACTGTGAGAAGACACTCGTGTCCCGCCCAGCAGCCAGGCGGTCTCATCGAGCATTGCCCTGCTGACACAGGCAGACGCGGTGGAGGTCCTCCCATCCCGCCTCAGGCCCCACGCTCTAGGCCCTGCGTACAACTCCTCGCAGAAAGAGACGTGACATTGACATTAAAACGGGATCGCGGAACCTCGAAGTGTGGACACCGGGAGATCATTCTCCCGCCTCATCATCATTTCGTGTCCACCTCTCACATGCTCTATCTCGCGGAGGATGGGAAGCAGGAGCGATGATGGGGCGTTCTGCCTGCGGTACGAAAGCGTCAATTGCACTTCTTACAGGAAAGACTCTTCTTCTCGCGGGATGGCAATTTCAAGTCGGGTACAAGTTCTGTCTCGGACTCGGCTCGCCTCGTAGATGGTTTCTGAGGCCCAGGCGCGCCTCCGAGATAACCTCCCACCGCAGAAAGATCGTCCAAGAGCTCAACGGGGCGTAGAGAAAAGGCTCTACTTTTCCGTAAAAAGGCGGAAATCCGCCTTTTTTCGACCTCGGAGCAGGGAAAGCTCGACCGCACGGCTGCACCCTCTCCGGGACTACCCTTCGATTTTGAAGTTTTCACTTTTGTCCCGGAAGAACCGCCACTCGTTCTGGCCAGTCTTCGTACCTCCGGTAGACTCTATCGAGAGAGCTTTATCCCAGTGACGGGGCAAGGTGACTATGCTTCTCGCTCTCTGACTACGTTACGTAGGAGAGCTGCGACAACTGCGAGAAGACACTCGTGTCCCGCCCTAGCAGCCAGGCGGCTTTGCCCAGCTGACCCAGGCAGACGCGGTGGAGGTCCTCCCATCCGCTCAGTCCCCACGCTCTAGGCCTTGCGTACCCCTGAACGCAGAGAGAGACTTGACATTGACATTAACACGGGATGCTCGGAACCTCGGAAAACTCTCTGCCGGTGCTCACATCGTCTCCTGTTCCACTCCTCCTCGTGTGTACTACTAATTCGGAGTGAGGGAACGACGGGTTTCCGTGATTGTGTCTGCCTGAAGAAGCGTTCATTGGCACCTTCTCCAGGGGAAGTCCTCACTCTCGAAGGCATGGCCATCTTCAATCGGGGTAAAGTTTTTTGTCTTGAGACTGGGCTTCCGTTACCCGCTACAAGGCGGCCCAGGGAGCTGCCACTCCGAGAAACCCCTTCACCCGCCTTTAAAAGATCGGTCCAAACCGGCAGCGAGCAAAAAGCTCTACTTTCCGGTGAAAAGGGGCGAAAATCCGCCCGACCAAAATCACGGAAAGCGACACCCGGGCACCCTCCCGGACACACCTCGATTGAGTCCCTGTACAAGAGCCCTCGTGCCAGTCCTCGACCGTCCGGTAGAGAGAAAACACGAGAGGAGACATAATGGTGATGCTGTGCAATAAACGCAAAACACTAACTGTCGAGGTATATAGTATTAGTATACCAACAATCCGTCGCTTAGCACTCAGAAACTTTGCATCCTCTGGTGAACTACCCACCTCTCATAACTCCTAACCCTCAATGCATATTTGTTCTTGTCGAGACTCCAGATGGGTAAGGGAATCTTCATTCAGTCAAACTAAATGCTTTAACTATATTCTCAAACTGATGAACTACCTTTCACTAATTGCTGGACTGAAACAGGGTGGATCACTGTTTCCATCGAGATGTGCGATGAATGGTAACATAATACTCCTGTAACACTCATCGAAAAATCTCGAATCTCTTAACTTTGATGTTCTGTGGCTTAAAATAATTCTTCCTCTTACTACAATAATCTTGTGCTTCTGGCTTGACCCTGGTCTGAACTCACTAACAGTGAGTAGATATGTCGATGGCTTTTTTGAATTAATTATACTACTTCTAACGAAACTTGATATCTTCTCATCAAATGACTGCAGGTCCAGTTTCGGGAGATTTCGTGTACACAATGCTGATGGTTGGGTTACTTCTGTATAGCGGAATTAATCAGGTGGGCAGAGGCGAATCAATTCGATATATACTACAACGATCTGGAGCAACTAATAACGCGGACTTGACATATTCGAATGCCACTATTAAAATCTTCAAACACGTTGATTCCACCTCGTTACTCAACTCGCTCTTGTTCTCTATATAAGTACTACCCACCTTTCGTTCCTTGGATTAAATTCTAAAGACCATCATATTACTTATATTCTCTTAAGTTTGTAATATTTCCTCCTAAAGCTCACTCTGCCTTCTAAGCACTTTTCCTGGCATTTTAATCGGCCGATGGGGCTTGCCATTCGCTTCTACGGCTGAACGTGAATCATTGAGTGGGCATGATTTAATCGTCTGAGGAGGCTTCAGCTTCTGCCGATAAGGTGGGGAGCTGTAATCGTTTTGATGGGATAGAGCGGGAATTCATTCCTTCTGTGCGACTAGAATCTTTCTTTCTTAAGATTCCAGGTTCGATCTGTTTGTTCTCCTGGTGCATTTAGGCTGGAGACAAGTGCGCTATCGGGTGTCTGAGAATAATTCTACTTCCTACTCACTGCGTGCGCTAATACTCTCCATTCCGGCTAGAAATCGTTGGCAAGGATACTCTTCGACAAGGAAAGCGGGCTTTCATTTAAACGAAAGTGCGCTAAATCCTTGGTTCTCCTACTGACCAATCTTTTCTGGTTCTGCTTGCCAAAAACTTGCTCTAACAACTTCTATACAAATCATCCTTTCCTCCTCTTACTCGCTCTGATGGTTCTTTGGCTAATTCTCCAACTGAAAAGGCCCAATCGCTTCGCCATCCTGTTTATGGTTTCTGCTAGCTCAAACCGTGAATGATTACTGTGTGACGATCCTCTAGCCTTCTCCTCCCCCTCAGTGATCCTATGTGCGTTTGCGCTGTGATTACATCTCGATCGTAGTGCCATCCTTAGGCGTCCTAAGAGAACCTATGAAGCGAATTTAAGGAAGGCGGTTGGCCCGTGATGGCATTCCGCTCACGAGAAGTAATTTTAGGGTGCCGGTGATGCCCTCCGCGTGGCTGACGCTGATGAACTCGCTCAAGTTCAGACTTTCTCAGCTCATAGGACTGTCTCTATACTAGCACTTTCGCCTCGGAGTGTTAGGGAAGCATCGCCTAAGTGGGTCCAATTTATTCATAGGCAAAAAAAGGAACCCGCTCTGACCTATACCTAACTTATCCATCCTAAGCAATCATACAACGTTGGGAATATGTGTCTACTGTGGATTTCTTGTACGACTCAACTTACCCGAAGCACTTCATTTCTATAGACCATCTGGAAACTCATTCCCTAATCTTTCCGAGTTCACCAATACGGCTTCTCCGGCTCGAGATCTAACCTGGCGACACCTGGATGTACTTTCAGGTAATCTAATTGATTATGGTTACCCGCCCGTGTAGCGAACTAACTGGGAGACTGCATCGTTGGGCTGTGAAACCTATTCCAACAGAGCATCTTGACCGTGTATGAACACGCTCTCACTGCTCCAGCTGCCCTTAAGGTTTTCCTCCCTTGCTCTTTGGCTTAGCTGAATCTTAGCTGGTTTCTTCAAATCTTCAATATTCGAGACTGTTTGTGATGTTGGCGACTTCTTTTCTTGCAGTGTCAATAGTTATTCCTCAAGAGGCGTTACTGTGTATCCTAATGATCCTCTGGACTACTTTATGCGGCTGAACTCTTACTATAATTGATTTAACTGCAACACTGAGCATCAGAAACTTCACATAGGTCCACTCAAGCCGTCGATCGACTGCGACCCTTCAATCTTCCACTAACTATTCTAAAGTTTTGTTCCTTCTACAGCTACTTTAACTGAACTATAGAAATGCCTCTCATCCTTACATCTCTCTCCAACTCTTCGTCGCTGATGATCTGGATTAGAAGTTGTTATGGTGTGGTGAGGCGAATGCGTACGTCGACCGTCCTGTGAAATTCAATTCTTAAAAAAGCCCATCTTCTACAAATCTCCCTCTCTAAGACACTCTTTCTAACTTTCCTATCTTTTTCGAAGGTTCTCTCGCTCTCTCTGTTGACAATATAACATTCGTTTGCTGTTAACAGGACAACACATCAAACAATGTGCTAAACCCGCATCATCAACTCAAGGTGGTAGGGGTCGACCTCAATGACACGCTGTAAGCTCTTCCCTGCTGGAACTGCGAGCACTTTTTTTTCGCTAGCATGTCTCAGTTACTTCGCTATGCAAGGCGTCTCATCCGCCCTGTATGAATACTGGCTACTTATATCATGGGGGCGGGGGCCTCTGGTCACCCGGATTTTGATAGGTGGTCGGAAGTTAAAGCCACGGAAACTCTATAAAACACGTGTGTTTGCACTTGTCCAGTTCATTTAGAAACTCTTCTTTGCGGGCGCGGGATGATATCCGGTACTTTCATGCTACTGGTTTCGTATAGTTGCCACCGCCCGCAAAGGCAACGCTTCTCCGGAACTTACCACTCGCTTACCGGCACACCTTACGCACGCCACCCCCGTAGCACAAGTGTGTTGCATCGGCACATGAGTGTTTAGTGAATGAGTCCAGACCTACTCTGCGAATGCTTCTTCCTGGCACCTCCTGTTCTACTGTATTATTCTTTTCATTCTGTCGGTTGCCTGGCCTGTAATTTAAACTCTCCCCTCACTTAAAGCCTGCGTCTGTGCTCATCTGAATTGAATGAATAGGCGCTCTGCCCAGTCAGTGGTGGTGACAAACTGTGAGAGTAAGTATATATATAATAGTAGTCGACGAGGTATAGATTTTACGAATGATGGTATAATTATATAAATATATATATATATAAATATATATATATATATATGGCTTATACCTTATAGTAATAGAGTATATATAAAGCGTTACATTTATACATCTCCTATAGTGAGAGGTAAAGTCCTCTACTTCGAGGGATGGCCTATCTTCAAGTCGGGGGTAAGAGTTGTCTCGACTGTGCTCTCCTCGTTAGCCGCTACAAGGCGCCAGGAGCTGCCACGGCCGAAACCCCTCACCGCCTTAAAAGATCGTTCCAAAGCCTGGCAGTCGAGCAAAAGCATCTAACTTTTCCGTGGAAAGCGAAATTCCGCCTTTTCGACCAAAATCACGGAAGTTCGATCACCCCGCTGCACCCTCTCCGGGACTTAACACCTCGATTTTGAGTTCCTTTGGTCACGGAAGAGCGCCTCGTTCCTGCAGTCTCTCCGTACCTCGGCTTCCCATCGTCGAGGAGCATTCACCGGAGAGGGCCACGGGACAATAAATGCTGTGGACTGGCCTGGTTAGTCCCTGAAGGATTCACAACAGCTCACAAGACACTACTCGTTCCCGCCCAGCCGGGCGTTCTCATCGAGCTTTGCCTCCTACACAGGCAGACGCGGTGGAGGTCCTCCCATCCGCCTCAGTCCCCACGCTCTAGGCCTGCGTACCTCCCGAACGCAGAGAGAGACGTGACACTGACATTAACACGGGATGCTCGAAACCTCCGAGTGGTGACACCCGTCGGGAGAAACTCATCTCCCGGGTGCCTCAACATCGTCTTCCCTGTTCCACCCCCTCGTGCTACTACAATCGGGGAGAGTGAGGAACGACGGTTTCCGGATGTTTGGTGTCTGCCTGAGAGAAGCGTCATTGGCACCTTCCTCCAGGAGGAAGTCCTCTACTTCTCGAGAGGATGGCGCCAATCTTCAAGTGGGGGTAAAGGTTTGTCTCGGACTGTTCTCTCCTAGTAGCCGCTACAAGGCGGCCCAGGAGCTGCCACTCCGAGATAAACCCTCACCCGCCTAAAGATCGTCCAAGACCTTGGCAGGTCAGAGCAAAAGCTCTACTTTCCGTGAAAAGCGGAAAATTCGCCTTTTCGACCAAAAATCACGGTACAAGTCGATTCACCCGGGCTGCACCCTCTCCGGACTTGGACACCTCGATCTTTGAGGTTTTTTCACCGTTTGTCCGGAAGCCGCCTCGTTCCTGCGTCTCTCCGTCACCGCCGTCCATCGTCGAGAGCAATACACCGGAGAGGGCCACGGGACATATAATGCCTGTGAACTGCCTGGTTAGTCCTGGAAGGATCACCAACCAGCTTCACAAGACACTACTCGTCCCGCCCAGCGGCGTCTCAGTCGAGCTTTGCCCTCTACACAGCAGACGCGGTGGAGGTCCCATCCGCCTCAGTCCCACGCTTAGCCCTGCGTACCACTCTGACCGCAGAGGAAGACGTGACATTGAATAACGGGATGCTCGGAAACCTCCGAGTGTGCACCCGGACGAAACTCATTCTCTCCGGTTGCTCAACATGTTTCCCTGTCCACCCCCCTCGTGCTACTACTATCGGGAGGTGAAGACGCGGTCGTGATTGGGTCTGCCTGAGGAAGCGTATGGCACCTTTCCTTCCAGGGAGAAGTCCGCTACTTCTCGGAGGATGGCCATCTTCAAGTGGTAAGGTTTGTCTCGGACTGTGCTTCCTTCTAGCCGCTACAAGCGCCAGGAAGCTGCCACTGCCGAGAATAACCCTACCCCCTAAAAGAATCGTCCAACCTTGGCAGTCGAGACAAGCTCTACTTTCGTTGAAAAGCGGAAAAATCGCCTTTTTCGACCAAAATCACGAAAATTCGATCCCCGGCTCACCTTCCGGACTTTGAACCTCGAGAGTGTTTCACCTGGGTCACCGGAGACCGGCCTCGTGCCTGCACCTCCGTACCCTCCGGCTTCATCGCGAAAGAGCAAATCACCGGAGAGGCCACGGACATCAATAATGCCGGTAACTGGCCTGTAGTCCCGGAAAGGAACACCAACACGCACAAGAACACTACTCGTCCCGCACCAAGCCGTATGATGATATACATACGTCTCAATCGAGTCATTATATATCCTCTTAACACTATAAGGCAGAACGCGTAGGATAGGCCCCATCCCGCCTCAAGTTCCCTACTCAGCTCATATATTAGGCTATACCGGCGTGTAAATATTATACTATACTATATATAATTACTGTCCGGCATAGATAGAGAGTATGAGAATACGGAAGACCAATATATTATGTATAGATACTTATAAAACATACTATGAGTGATGAATGCCCCGTATAACTCGAGCCTGATATATAGTGGATTGATCACTTAAATGTGAAATTAAAGAAAGAATTCTTATCCTTCCACATACACACACACACATACACACACACCGATTGCACACACCGGATATATATATATATAAATATTATATATATATATATATAATATAGAGATATATATATATATATATATATAATATAGTAATATATATGATATATAAGATAAAGATAACTATATCTCCCGGCTGTACTCAAACCCATCCCGGTATATATAAATATATATATATATCCAACCTTATACGTAATATATAGCCCTTATGCTCGGATGAGTAGATATTATAGGTATATATATAGCAAGGTAGGCTATAGTAGGTATAAAGTATATAGTAGTGTAGCGTAAGTATACTCACTGATCAATATACTATGATATAGATAGAGTACTATATATATATATATGAATACTATATAGTATACTGCAGTATTATATATTAGTAGTGTAGTGAGGATGATCACCGTATCCAGCCTATAGTATACTCAAAAGTCAGGCCCTTATAACCACTCTACTGATAATACAGATAGAGTGATAACGTGAGCTAGATCATATATATGTATAACAGTACTTAGTAGAACTCGTAGCCCTTCTCGAGTAAGAGTGATAGGCTTAGTCTATATATGAGCTAGTGATTACTAATCAGTACCAGCAGCCTCACAATGATAATAGGTACCTGTATCTCTATACTCCTACCATTATCCACGTAAATAGGAAAGTTCAGGTGATATATATAATATAATAGTAAGATGATTACTATAATATTTCCCCAATTTGACGGTATATATAATATATATATATATATATATATACCTAGAAACATATATATATATATATATAGTATTATAATGCTATCTACCTAACTGTATATTAGTGCATATATTAATACTACCAATAGGTTATAAGTAGAAGATATATTATGTAATAATAGATAGTCTCCCCTAACTTCCAATAATAATACCTATAATCATTAAATATTTTCTCGAATATAATAGCTGAAATACTTATAGTAATAAGTAAACAAAGTAGATTAAGAGCTGTGTAGTTAGGTGTTCTGCAAATGCAAAATATGCGTCTAGAAGCCTGACCAATTATCAGTTATCAATACAATAATCTAACTACTTACTAAACAAACTGCAACTAGACTTACTACACTAGAAACTAACTACAATATTCTACTACACCCCACTACCACTGCCAGGATACTACTACTATTACTTCTCCCAATGCTACTAGACTTTTATCATTTAAATCTCTCCTTACACTAACCTACAATCAGTTGCATGTTAGTTTATAACTGTATAGTACAGATAATATAATAAATTAAAATGATATGAATGGAAATTTTAGCATCATTTGCTGACTGCCATAGTTAGAGATAAATATTATATCAAACAAATTAATATTTAATTAAACATTCCATTGCAAATTTTGAAACTTCAAAAATAAATAAATAAATTAACTGCAAAAACTAAAATTAAAAATATACTAAAACGGGCCTTTTCGAAATAGCCTTACTCAACTTACCAAACTAGCTATATAGCAAATATATGTGATCAAATAATATAAATAATATTAGTATATAGAATTTGAGTGATCATATAATATTATATATATATATGATACCTCCAATATATAGTATAGTATATATATTAATAAACTTATATAATAATTTATATGGTACATATTATCTTATATCTAACTCTCGGGTATATAATTAGAGATGATTAATACGTCACAGAATATACATAGTAAGAACGAGATAGATATATATTATATTATCTTAATATTATAGGTATAGTTCACTATACTTCACTGATAGAAGATAATTTATATACGATAAAAACTCAAAACTATATATAGATTTTGGTGGCATTGCAGCTAGTCTATATCGTATATATATACTATAAATACGATAAATAATAAATATACGAAATAAATATCGATAAGTCCCTATATATACCTAGAAAACTACAAAATAGAATATATATACGCCAAAATACCAGATCTAGTAATATAGTATAAGCAATAACGTTATTCTAGACCTCACAGACGTATAGTACTATATATAGTATGTGTTTAAAGCTCTGGTAGACCATATATTAAAATATAACTACCCTATATTAATAATAAATTTCACTCACAAAATCTATATATATATATGATAGGTATATATATATGAAGTGATTTTTTATGAAAAAATCACGTAAAAATCAAGTATACCCTATATCACGTAACCAAATATATATGGGACCTAAGTAAGTCACTCGGAGATATCTACTCGTGGTATACGAGAAGCATCATCAGACTCATACCGGTATAACGAGTACTAGTGGACAGTCATCGTCCGATATAACTTGATCTATATTATACTCACAAGCCTAAATTTCGCGACTCAAAAATATTTATATATTTATTACTAAAGTCACCTAGTCATACTACTCAGTGAGAGGTATCAATAAAACCACGTGAGAAGATAATACTAAATATAGCACCTGAGATCACAAATAATATTATCACGATCACAAACCTCAGACTTATCTATATAGGTATATATAATATATATATATATATATTTATATATATATATATGATAAGTATATATATATATGAGCAAGCGGTTTACAGTAGACTCCACCAGTACACTCCGTCAGGGTAACGATGTATATAGTATAATACGTAGTATAACTGAGTATATATTTAGCTGATAACATTATATTACTTATCACTAAAGATAAAAAGTATATACTAAAGCTGCCGAATAGGTGCATATGTATAGTAGTAAAAGGATCGTGAATAAAATTATATATCGCTCTCCAATTATATATCAAATTATAATTTAGATATGGTAAATACCCACTAATATATATATATACTAGAACCTCTCAAAGACACATACATACATAGGTAGTTATTATATATATATATATATATATATAGATAGAGCTAACGTGTAACCATAACCCAAGAAGTAATATATATATGATAAGTGCAACTCACGTATACCTCACTAAGTGTTTTCCATATATATAATTTTCGATTCTCCTAATTCGTCTATCTCACAAGTGCGTCTCCTATAATATATATACACAAAATAATAATAATAATATAATAATAAATGAGAGTGTAACACGTAAATCTCCCCCACAACACTCACATCAAATAATTATTTTTTTATTATTTTTATTCACATAATAACATTGAGACTATTATATATACATACTACTACACACGGTAATTAAATATAGGGAGAATTATACCAATAAATATATTTAATAGCATAATAATTCAATTATAATATTGATATCAATAATAAATCAATAGGTAATAATAATAATAGGCCCATGTAAAATTGCAATTGGAATAAAGATAAATAATAATAATAATAAATAATGATAATCAATACAGGATAATCCAATATTAACTCAATAAGTAATATGAGATAATTAATAATACAGTAATGAGATATAGATCAATAACTGCGAACTACATAGTCAATAATAATCGAATATATTACACTTAATAATAATCAATATATAATAATCATATCCAGCATACATAGATGGGAATATAATAAATTAACATATTAATGAGTAATAATAACTAAATGATATAATTCCTAATAAAATACTAATCAGATAATAATGAAGGTAAAAATAATCAATATACCGTACCCAATACCACCCTCAATAATGAACAAAACGCAATGACCGTCCCCTTTTAACAAAAGCAGAATAAGTGTCAAGGAACAAAAGATAAGAACAAAGTGATCTGGGTACAGGTGTGAAAGAAAGGTATTCGTGTATGATGATTACGAGTAATTCTCGATCTTCATAAATCTCGTTTTGGAGGGTGTCTGCTCGGCCGTTCTAGTGTTACAGTGAATGATAGCAACAACTCTGTCTACCTTTGTTATTAAGTGTGGATATAATATTTATGGAGTTTTTTTTCTTAAATTGACGTTGCTGACCGAGAAAACAGAAAGCAAAAAATTCTCTGTATACCAAATCCTCCATCCTTTACTTCTTATGACAACCAAGAGGTGAGGTGAAACGCACGCAGCGCGTTATAAGAGCGCTCGATTGAAAATCTCTGTTCCCCCACTCATTAATACCTAGGTATACCCCTACCTACCTATTAGTGGATAACTTTAGATGATCATAAATATAGAGGAGCTTCTTGAAGACACTAAAACGAACGCTTAAGTAAGATATCCAATAAAAGATCTGAGGAGGATCATATGAAGGTAGAAGAACTTATACCGTGTGTGTTACTGAGCTACAAATGAGAATATACGCCCGTGCTCATATATATAGGATGGCACGCCGAGCCTAGGAGAATAATATTAATCATTCCCCAAAAATTACCAGTATATAGTTATGAACCGGGAAATAATCTATCGCACCGTATCAAAGGGTACGTAAACTTACTATACTACAATCCCCGAGCGGTAGTAACTTACTAAGTAAATGAGCCCGGGTATATATATATATAAGTAGATTATCAAAAAAATAAATGGTATTTAGTGTTGGCAGATGATATACTACTGCTAATATTGCTAGCTTTTAATCAATCACCGCCACTACTGCTACTAATTTACTTTTAATAATGATGGTTATAATGGAACAATTTTAATGATATTAATAAGTAAGAATGAGAATATTACTCCACATATAAAGTTTTTAATGTATTTTACTTGTTATGAAAATGAATTTAACACAGCTGCCTTGAGAGGAAGTGTGGTCGAAGAATATTCTTCACCTCTGGCGCCAATTATATGAGATATTCATTTTAATTGTCAAGTTAACAATAATTTGTTTCCACAGTGTTGTCACCGCCAAGACTCTCCTATAAGTTTCCTGTTGAACGAATCATAAGTATAACCTCCGCTTTAACTCTTCGTCATCGTAAGTACAATGTTTATAATCAATCTCACAGGGAAATCTGCGCTGAGCAGTACTCGAGGTGATAGTAATAAATCCATTATCAATATACCTCCCGTCCATCCACAGTCCAGTGAGACTAAGAGTCTCACTTAATAAGAGTAGTAAGCCATCTAGGGCTAATAACAATAATATACGCTATATATATAGTCTCACGTAGATTCCTGGACAATTTTCTCATAACGTAAATATATTATGGGTAAAATATATACTTAAGAAGTGTATATAGAATGTCTTTCACGATGACTTAACTTAACACCACGCTGAGGGCTCTGTATGCCACAACCAGATTCGCGTCCACTGTCTCAGTATATTACTCTCTCACTTCCTGTCTGATATATATAATATTATATTATATATATATATAGTATATATATATTATTATATATAGCTATATAGTTCACTATATAGTACTGAGATAGTAACATACCTTATTCACTACTATATATTAATCATAGGTTTTCACGGAAATCTCGCGCGCGAACTCCTTTTGTCCCGCCACCAGGTCGTAAGGGGAGCGCTCGGCTGCATTGGCTGGCGATGCCAAGTCGGATTTGGACCGAGGAGATCTCTTACCGGGCGCCCATATGATCGCCCGGTCGGCGCGGCCGAGAGAAATGCCATTCCCGGAATCCAGGTTTTCACGGAAATGTTGAGCAGCGAAGCTCCTTTCCTTCCCGCCGGGAGCTCAGGGTCGAAAGAGGAGATTTCTCATCTGCAACATGGCGGGAGATTTTCCAAAGTCCGGATTCGAAATCGTATTTTTCCGCTAAGTCACCCTGAGCTAAGCGTTTCTCCAGGGAATCACCAGCACGCTGGACTTAGCGAATTTTCAATTCGAATCCCAAACCCGGACCGTGGGGCAATTCTTGCCGTGGGCGGCTCTATGATCGCCCTTGTCGAGCGCGGCAGAGAAATGCCCAATCCGGCCTTCACGGGAATCTCGCGCAGCGAAACCTCCTTCCTTCCCGCCGGGACTCAGGGAAGAGGAGGTTTCTCAGGCAACAACGCGCGAGATTTTTCAAGTTGGATGGGACTGAGGATATCTGGTACCCCTGGCGGCCAAGATCGCCGTTTGTCGAGCGCGGCCGAGAAAGCCTTCCCGAATCCAGGTTTTCACGGAAATCACGCAGCGAAACCGTTCCTTTCCTTTCCCGCCGGACTCAGGTCCGAAAGAGAGAATCCTTGCAACACGCGAAGTCCAAGTGCGGATTCGAATGGATCGCCTAAGTCACCCTTGAAGCTACGGCAAATCCAGGAACAACAGCCGTGTATATATATATATATATATATATTAGGATATATATATAAAATATATATATACTAGTATACGAATTATTATTCTAACTCGAGTTTACTATACTCACAAAACCCGGTGAAAACACGTTATGGTAGGCAACCCTATGCCTATGGCGGTACTTATATAATGATCGCCTGCTTGAAGCTCTGACTCACTATATATATAGGTATACTGATATATAAGTAAGAAACTATATTGACTATCTATACTCTCACATACCCAATCCGGCTCTTCACTCATATATAGGATGAGGATAAATCTCACGCACGTAATGACGTAAAATCCCACTCATATACTCACCAAATCCCGCCGTAGGGACTCTATATAAGTATAGGGTACGGTATATATATATATATATATCATATATATATATTTATATAATAATGAAGTATATATATAATAGAGATTTATACTATATCTCTAATATATATATTCAATTATATAGTACGATAATGATTATTATCCAATATCAGGCAATTTTGGATTACTTATAGATGGGAGGTATAGTAATATCTCTACCCTGTGGGGCCATAGATCCCCTGGTCGAGCGCGCCGAGAAAGCCTCCCGATAATCTACAGCTGTTCATCAGGAAAAATCTTCGCGTCAAGTACTCACGTAATCCTCCTTATCCTACTCCAGCCTAGACTCAGGCTAATATATAAAGAGTAATGAATACCTGCAACTATCGTCACTATAGTAGTATGAGATTATCAAATATAATATCTGAGGATCGGATAATCGTATACCGGCTAAGTCACACTATATCACCTGAGCTTAATATTAGCTAAATTCTTACATAGTTGGTAATATATATATCAACCAGCAAACGTGGTAAATATATACAATAGTATATCAGAATAATATACTCATAATTATACGAATAGCAAACGAAGTTCTTGGCCTGGACACAACGAATTGCACAAGTAGGTTTAGGAGTATATATACTCTATGATCGCCTCACTATTAGTATATTATATATGATACTATAATATGACTAGTACTCATATATATATAATATACTGGGCATATATAGTGAGAAATAGTATCATAAGATAATATAATGCTATACTATACTCTCATATATATATTATACATAATATTACTATATATACGTGATATATATACTTTACACTCACGGTATATAGAAATCTATCGCGCAATAGCGAATATACATATTCTATATTATCTACTTTATATATTTATATATACCCGCTACTGATAGGTAGTGTTAACTACTTATAGTGTGGTAATAAGGTTAAAATTTTAACGTGTTATTATTTTAATATTAAAAAATTATTATATATAATAGAGGAGATCCATTCATAGGCTCAGATACATAACGCGTACGAGTAATATTTATCTAAATATGGATATGGATATATACTTATATATAGGGGTAGGTAATGTAATCTCTAATACCTTTGGGTACGCGTAGTATCACTAATATATGATATTCACCGCTCACCTGTCCGATACGCGGCGGCCTAGAAAATAATGCCTCCCGAATCCAGGTATTTATTCACGATAAAACCGTACGATATATCATTCGCTGCGACCCCCCTCCTGCCGGGACCAGGGTCGATTAGAGGTGGATATCTCTGCAACATCGCCGGGAGGAACCAATAGCATCGAAATGATCCGCTAAATAGTACACTTGTAGTATCATTAATGACTAGTTATACTCAAGTATATATCAATAATAACACTAACTGACGTGAATATTATAATGATGGCCGCGGATTATCACATATAATCAACCCAAACTACTCACGGTAATATTCGTGATTTGTCATATATATATCATCGGATTATCCTATAATTTTTCTATCATAGGGTTGAAATTTCAAGGTTGGTTCATATTCACTTATTCGATCTGCGGCGCGTCTCGGCGTGTTGAACCATAGTGTTGTCCTCAATAATATACATTGCTCTCTCATCTCTGTTACGCGCCTCTAATTCGTTGCCTCTTCTCTCTTCTGTCTTCCACCGTGTTTCGAATATATAACTATTTGCCGCCGGCCAAGCATCTCGGACAGCCCGTCTCTCAATCTCCTGCCCGCCCCGTCCCCAATTAGCGTGACTTTGGTTGAACCAGTCGCTAATAAAACGTTGTCGCCCTCGGCGGCTGTCTTCTGCATTCGCTGTGTTGGGCGTTAGTCCTTTTTCCAATGTCCTTGGCAACCTGTCCTTTAATCTTCTTTTTTCATGTGTGTTCAGTTTTTATTTGCTTTTTTGTTTTTGTTTTTTTAATATTTTTATTGTACATAATCTCAATAATACTTACGCTATTTGGTTGCCGGAGAGATATTCTCTCTTATTTCAGATCTTGTGGTGTTCAAATTTTTGATTTCCTTTTTTTTTTATATGATATATTGTACTATTTTGTCTAGAGTATTAAATACCCTAATTATTCAATTAATTTTTTCTACATGTCTGTTGGATTAATTATGATATTTAAAATATGATTTGTCATAAAATTATTAAAGTGATTCATCTTTGGTTTTGATTTCGTACAGAAATCATTTCAATTGATAATTCTATACATTGTCTATTTAAATATATTATTATTTATTGTATTCTATCATTATTATTGATTATTATTATATTTCTCATTATTATATTAATTATTATTATTTAATTGAGATCTATTAATCATTTATTATTATAATTATATGTGACCTCTATGGTATTACTCTAGAAAGATTCACTACAAAAATCGAACCCTGCACCACAGAAACACTAGTTCGGATCTTTAGATATATCGCTATCTTATAATAAATATTCTGGATTATTTATTATATTATACGGCAAGGCTGAAAATTATTACTTCTTCACTTATTCCCTCCTATGCCGACACTGTATGCAAAATGATAATTTTGCATAATTATTATTATTTTTATATGTTTATTTTTTTGCTAATTGTTAGTTTTATTTAATAATTATTTATTCTTTTATTTTGATATTATTATTAATTTTGATAATTACTATTATTTTTATTATTATTATTATTAATTATTATTATTATTATTATTATTATTATAATATGTATATAAGACTGAATGGTTCTTGTTTAATATAAATTATTAATCAGACTGATTGTTCCGTGATTATTAATAAGTGTAATGTGATGATCATTATTTCAAGCAACAAGCGGCCCCGAGATACAGTCGATGTATTAATATTTGTGACCATTATTATTATTATTATTATTATTATATATTTATTATATATTATTATATTATTTATTTATAGATATTATTATTATTATTATAGTTATATTAGGGGATTATAACTCATTATTTCACTGGTATGTGATGCAGGGCCATATTAATGATATCGATTCATTATTATTATCTTATTATTGGCATCTCATTATTATTATTATATTATATATTATTATATGTACTTGATTCCATTTATATTATGTATCTAATCTGGGGATAGAAGGAATATAATAATCCATATTATCAATATAGGTCTTTCATCCCTCCGAATACACCTCTCTCTCTTATGATGCAGATATGTATATTCTATTCATCGTATAAAAATCGATTATTATTATTACTTATCTATTATTATGTATTATATTATTATTATTATTATCTATTATGTATTATCCGTATTTCATTATTAATTAGATAGTTACATTATACTCCTATATTCATATTCCCGCCATATGAATGATGTACCAAGTTACTATTGAATTATATAATATAGGAAGTGAGTAATGTCATTATTATCTCTTATTGATATTATTTATTAGGTGATTATTAATTATGTATTCATATATTCCTTAATATTACCGGTATTTTGTGATTATTATATTATTTACATTACTTGTAGAGATTATAATATTTACGATTTTTAATAATTTTCACATTTTCTTTTATCTTTTTATTACATTAATAGTAATTAATTATATTTAAATTGTTGTTAAATTTGATTGTTCTTACTCACCTTTAGGTGGTACACACACACAACATATGCGTTAAACATAAATCTTAAACTATTAACACTAAATGATAATGACACCACACACACATTAGTACAATACCCATCATGCTCTGCTACGCATTAATATATTTGAAGCTAAGCGCTCTATCCTCATGTCACGTCTTTTTTTTGAAGCAAATTAACTTTTTTATTCACTATTTTTTATTTTTTTTCACTGAAGGAGAAGACTTCAAATATCTCTCTCATAATTTTAATATAATTATATTTAACATATCCACCACTCTCTGATATTATAGCATTTAATGTATTCCTCAAGTCGTGTAATTCCCTTCTCATTCATGACAAATTCATCTTTTTAAGGCAAAATATAAATTTATGTGTAATTATGCATATTATTGTAGTGTGACTGTATGTACCCTGTAGCTCCATGTATGTATCGTAGTGTATGCTAGCTATAGTATGTACGTGCTATGCATGTATGTATGATTGTCCTTGTATGTATGTATGTATGTATGTGATGTAGCCTGTGTCACTCGTAGGTACTGCTATGATATGTTGTATGAAGTATGTATGTCCCTTGTATGTATTTGTATGCCTACCAGTGTGAGTCCTCATTGTCATAGAGGTGCGGTAACGCACACTATTCTTCGAGTAAAGCAAAATCTTTTTTCCTTCTCTCGTGCCAATTAATTTATCTTGTCCTTCTCCAATCTCGTCTTCTGCAACAATGGCCCTGTCGCTGTAGATCTAAACGTCTAAACCACTTGAATTATCATTTCATTTCTTTTATTACATACTGGCATACCTCTATTTTTTTCCTTTTGCATTACGGTAATGGCACTAAACTTAACACTCAAAGATTAACAGAATGTCACGATTTCTGACAATTTCAATTTTAAATCGTAAAATCTGGGGAAGAGAACTAAGGTTTTTAAACACCAGATGCTGTCCCGTATGTAGATTATTAAAACAATGGATCTCGTTTATGTTGTCCCGATAATAAGTTAATAATAAGTTTTAAGCTACATGAATTAAGTATTACCATCTTTCATTTGGCTGCCGAACACCTATAGGACATCTAGCTCATGTTTTGAATATTTAAATACCTACAATGCCCGTGAATGCTTAAACCATTATATACGGCCCTAAACATCTTATGAGTGATATGATTTTTTCGTTTATATTTATCCTAATAAATCATATATCACATCCATCGATCTGATATACGAAGTGCCGGTACCAACCAGTAACATGTACAAAGCACACAGCGTGCATACTACAAATACTATACACACTATGCCCTTCCTAGCATAAGATGAAGTGCCACGCACATGTCCTCTTGTATAAGGTGAATGAATGCCGACACCACCACATGTTTGCAGATGAGGCTAATGAAAGCCCACATATGTTCTGCATAAGTGCTGGAAAATGTGCCACCACATGTCTGCATAAGTCCCGATCCTCCGAAATTAGAGTGCATAACAAACAATTGTTCTCACCAAATAAATCGCCTCTATTCGAATGACACCATATCTGCACAAGTGAATGAGGGATTAGGTGGTCTGGCCATAACGCTGATGAATGCGACACAACTGTCTGCACGAGGACTATGATGTGAGAAAGGGCCCAACTTTATAAAGCAAAATCCTCCTTTGATTCCATCATGACCTTCAAAAACACTAGCCTGTTAATTACGATACACACCTTTGGCTCCCCGCAAGAAATTTTTTAATGTTGCTCGCACAAGTGCCTCAAGATGAATCGGCGTGGACGAATAGAGCATGCATCCTCCGGTAGATGCCAAACGAAACGCTTTACACACGTACGTAGCAACTCTATATTTTGCGCCCTCGCATCGTGGTGGACTGTGATGCCACCCAACCAGCGTTCTCGCAACTACACGCGTGGAACACAAAGATATAGTGCATCACTCCTCCTTTCAGGGTAGGACACGATGCACGCGCAGTGGAAGAGTAAGTCGTGAGAACAAGAATTGCACGCGAAAATGAAGTCAATGGCACGAAAGATCGTAAAATCTTTAAAAAGTGTTTCATTTCCTATTTACAAAATAGATTTTAAATAATCTTAGCATCATAGACTTTCGCTTGTTGAATATGCTCAAACTTTGCGTGTTAAATATGCGTCAATCCGGCTGTTGCAAAACCCTTGGAAATGTTGCAAGATACTGTAAAAATGACTCTCAAAGAGCCTCAGGGTATATATATATATAAATATGTATATAAAATTATATAATATATATATACGATAATATGCCCTCTAAACTAGTTATAAAGCTCAGGGATGCCGTACTATGCCTCATAGAAAAAACAGGCATATATCTTCCTGAGCACCGGGATATACCTTGGAAGACCATGATATAATATAGATAGTAGAGCTATGCTACCGTAGTAGCCTATAATACAATAATACTATATATGATATCCTCCTAAATCTTCTATCTCAGGAAATCCAAGGTATAGAAAATGGGAATAGATAAAGACAATGTAGCTCACCATAAGTGAACAACTCGAAAGAACTGAATCACGTCAAAGAAGAACGTACTACAACTGAATAATACATTCTTGGTCAACTCTCCGAATTATCCAATTGCCTCATGTGTTTAAAGGTATCTCTCAGGAATCAGATTGAACTAGGCACGACTGGTAGATACTGATAAGATACTGATAAAAAGCCCAATTTCCGTATATTTATACCCCAATACTCCTCACGGTAGATACCCTAGAGATACATTAGTGAGAACCTATATCATGAATACATAGTGGTGACCGTAGTACATAATATAATAATATATATAGTAATAGGTAGAAATTATCCCTTTGCTCTCTTTTTTCATTTATTAGTTAAAATTGATGAAAAAGCAGAATATGGGGTGCGGTGAAACCATTAAGAAGAGCATAGGCACTATTAAACAAAATATTATATACAATATATGTAAGTATATATACTATATATAATAATAAATAATAAATAGCCGTAGAATGATGAAATGTTACATATCACTTATAAAGTAAATATAGTGCTTTTAGCTAGTACCTAGTAGTAGTAGTATACTAGTATATAAAGTGAAGAAAGTGCTATATACCCGCGAAGGCCGTGACTCAACGATATTATATGGTATATAGTATAATAATAGGTAATATATATATATATGGATATATATGATAATATATATGTATATGATATTAATGAGGAAAATATATAAATAGAAATAATAATCCATCACGACAACATAGTCGGAATAATAATACTAATATAATATAGAACCAGAAAAGAAACACTATCTATATGTATCGTACCTGAGCTAGCAGTAGTACGTGAGCTAAATATAGATAATATATAAGAGTATCTCAGAAATAGAAGAAGTAAGAGCTATAATTTCAATAATACACGGAATAAATAACATAAATGACGCAGACAATCAGTATCACGAACCAGATAAAGGGATCGAAAATAGAGATAGCAACGGTATACAAATATCAACCCCAAATACTATACATAGATAGTAGGTCTCAGAACCATCGCATGTATATAACCATAAATAACAAGCGAACAGTAACTATGAGTAAGAATAATGAATAATAAATAATACTAGATACAAAAGCAAAAGCTATAAATTTTCCCAATCGCAAATCACGAGAAACTAAGTCGACCATATAAATATATGTGAAATAATATATAGTATAGTGAGTCTAAGACCTATATAACATATCTATAGGAGGCCGAACCTATGGAACGTGTCGTAATGTGCGGTGCAGTCATGGTGTGTATCTGCTCGTGAAAATGCCCACTCAACGACAGATATCCTTTCTGTACTATGATAGAGTTATAGATATTCCTGATGACCCGAGATGAGATTATGGATTATTCTCAACTGTCGACATATAACACATGTAATACAATGCTCAGTAACATTAAAGTCGCTACAATACCAGATATGTTCCTCAACGAATAATACAGACAGGAATCTCTTTATACTACGTCTAGAACATTAACCAAAGATTCTCTCTGGTGATGACTAATTATTCTCACCAATAGATGGCTGCGATGCATAAGGCATAAAAGAATTTAAGTAACTGAACATAAGAGACAGCAGGAGACTACAAAGAAGCATTTGCTTTCGAGAGTTTCCACTGCCCACTGCATCCTGTCTTCCAGCATCAAGAATGAAGCAAGGAGAGGGTGACAGGCTAAAATGATCGAGTATTGGTGGCGAATCACCACCTAAGCCTCATTAGCAAGTTGTTGTTACGCAACATATACTCTTTAGTATGATATGATCGTGTCGGAACACGTGATATGTATTAATTTCATTAGCACAAAGTGTGGTCTCTCCGAGTTAACTCGCGTAGAAATCGTCTTAGAGAATAACGATATGTCGAGATATTATGTAAGTGTTTATCTCAACGTCAGTGTGCAGTATGTTTTTGGCTGACTCGTTTGGAACTCGAAATTACTTTCCTGATTTTCCTGATATTTTACAGAGGGAGCGCCGTCGAATATTGGTTGACGCGACATAAACATATTTTTACGATATTTGTTTTTAGAGACCCAGAGGTAGCCGCGGCCCAGGAGATATCCACGTAGCATCTGGTCGGAGTTATGTGTACGCACAAAATAAAAGGTATGTATATCTGGCCATAATAAGTTCACGCGGAGCTGAGCGTCTCGAGGGGCCTGACCTAAACTGATATCTATAGTACGTGACCCTACACCTGTATAGGATACTAAGGCCCGGAATAGTACAACTAGGCTTAGCGGTAAAGACACCACATAGAATAATAAATCATACCGGATAACTATAAATATACCTAGTATAGAGTAGAGTATGCAAATAACTCCCCTCGACGTAACTAGGTGTAGGTGAGCCTAGTCCATTATAATACGCATATATATAATATATCTAGAACTATATATAGTAAAGGTAAATCAATAGATAAATAAAATAGAAAAATTAATTGATTACGAGATAATGTATATACTCATTGATAATACCTTATAGCTCATAGGTACAATAATATTAACAATAATATATATAAAAAATATATAGGTATATATTATTAGATATAATATGGTATAATTAAAATACCTATATTACTATTCTTCGTGCGGTACACCATTTTTGTGACATGAGGTTGGCGCTGGCTCTCTGCAGGCGTCTTTCAGAATATTTTCACGAACCACCAGTTGCTGCTCGGTTATGCGGGGGAGGAGGGGGATCCATCCTGCCATAATGGGTGCGGTAGTGCCTCTCACAATCCATCTGGTGGATACACCTAGCATACAGTCCCTGGAAAAGAAGACAGGAATAATTAACGAGATCCAACGTTGCTTCAGTCTACCTCCAAATTCCTGCTGACCACTCAACGTCACATCCACGTCTATATCTACGTCCAACGATACGAATTCTCTCGGCGTAAAGTCACAGTGATTATATTACCCTGAGCGACCTCAGCTCTTCTGAACCTCTCAATCGGCATACTCACGCCGTCACCGCCAGATAGTAGATAGATTTAAACCGATATAGATTAATATAACTATAACTAAAATAGGTAGATAAATATTTAGTCTAGATCATGTATATAAATGATCTAAAATAAAGAATATTAACTATAACTATCCGACTGAACGACTGAATGTATAATATATATATATAATAGTAATGTAGAATATAATTATATTGCTTTCATTGTATAATATATATATAGTATGGCTTTTATATCGCATGTTACTCCAGCGAGAGATTTTTTCAAAAATGAGAAAACTTGAGCATTATATGAAAGAATTCTTTTTTAAACCAATGAACATTAAGAAAATTGTTATTAAATGAAAATTCTGTAATTAAATTTTCTGAAAGTTGCATATCTAACTTTAATTAACCTAACTTAACTTAAACAAACTCAACCATGGTGAAATTCTAGAAATAGTGTCAAATTTTATTCCCCCGTTCTTCTTATTTGATATATATCCCCTGGCCTCAGGCTTAATTGCACCCCTAAAAAAATTTTAACCTGTTTTAAAGAGATATTAGTTTATTTCTTTTAGGCTTTAGCGATCATTTAAACTGTAGTTGGTTTAAATGTAGGCTACAAGGTAGTTAAAGTTGATTAATAATTTTAAAGTATCGTATGCCCTGTGTGATAACTGTGGGACTGTGAGAGGTGAATATGTGAATAACTGCCCTGCTTGTGTTGTGAATGCAGAGAATGTGTTGCTAAGGAAGAAGTATTGCAAGCAGCTGAGTTAAGATATGACATGAATGAAAGAATGTTGTATTGAGTGAGAAAGGAGAGGAAGTGTCAAGAAAAAAGTTAGTAGGGATGTTGAGCCTAGAGGAGGAGCGGGATATAGGGGTAGACAGTAATAGTGATTCACCTAAGGCAGGAAGATGAGGGGGAAAAGGGATAAAGTAGTTGAAAATAGCGTCTTGCGATGAATATAGAGTTTGAGAGTTAGAAATCAATAGTTAAAAGGAGGATCTCGAAAAGTCAATCAGTCTGTGACTTGCAATTAACAGGTTTGACTGTCTTCCAGATGGGAAGGGATCATGAGAGTGCCAATGGTAAATGTTTTAGTTTCTAAAAGGGAAGGACCTGAACATGCTAATTGGAGGACTCCTATGACCACGATACCTAGATAGAATTTCAAAAGAATAAAAAGAAACGTTACGAGAGTATGTTACCCAGGTGCCAGATGTGAGTGATATCGTGGATAGGATAGATTAGAGAGATTGATTGCTACAAATGTTGATTCAGCATGTGATTGTGGCAGTGTGAGGTACAAAAATGATATAGGACACAGAAGGTCAGAAAGAATTAATAGCAGATTATTAGGAGATTGATTCAGAAGATGAAAAGCTAGTGGAAGAAGGTGCATTTGATTTCTGGGATTTTACCTTAGGTTAGGCGCAGGTCAGGAATGGGGGAGAGTAGGGCTTTGGGTAAAATGAAAGGGTTAGGAAATTTATGTTTTTCAGAAAAATATTAGGTTTTTGATTTGTGGAGAGAATTTCTAGGATAAAGATCTTTTTTGCAGGCAGATTGAGTTCACATTGAGTCGTAAAGGTTGTTGGGTCGTTCTTCAGCACCAGTTCGAGACTTGTTTAGCAAAAAACTAAGGTAAGTTGCGGGGTGATGGGCTTTTAAATCTGAGTGATTGAATAATTGACGAGATGGTAACGTAATTTAGTGGTGATAGAATAAAGCTAGTGTTGTTACAGGTTCAAAATAAATGATGATAGATAATAAAAATAGCAGCATTCGAATATCAAATGCTTTTACACACATGCTCAATAGCCTTAGAAAATAAAAAAGATGAGCTGAATTAGTTATACCATTAATGAGAATCTAGACTTATTTGCATAACTCTGAGGCATGGGTAATGAAGAATTATATGAGACTCCTTTCAGGAATATGAAATAGACGTATATTCACTTTATTTATACCAGCGTAGAGAAAAGAAGGGTGGTGGTGTGGATGCTTTATGTTAAAAGGCAATATTCAATCTGTATATAATGACTTACTTTAAAATGAATCATGATATTGAATCGTGTGGGTAGATATTCTTTTATACAATAAATCATTTAGAATAGGGGCTTCTATATAGACCTCCTGGCCAGCAGTCAAGGAATTTAGACGCGGAAATTGGGTTGAAAGAAATAGAGACGCTGCCACAGAAAGAAAAAGGTTATATCATAATGGGTGATTTTGAAATTTCCAGGCATTCATTGGGATTCCTTGTCTACATATGGCCATAGTAGCTACGGCATCATAAATTGTGATACTAGATAACTTTGACCCGATGGTCCAAGAAACCCACGAAGATACGATGCACTACTAGATCTTATATAACCAACGATGAAAAGTATGGTGGATGAAGTTAGAGTTGGAGAGAATTTAGGACTTAGTGACCCTAATATAATTTGATTTAATATGAATGTAATAATATCTGGGCCCAATTGCAAGTTAAATAAGAAAAATTGTAGATTTCCGAAATGGCGATTTTACCAAATTTCGAGACATGCTTAGTACAACTAAACTGGGATAAAGAGTTTAAAGACCAAAAACTGTTTATCATGTGGGGAACATTTTAAGCAAATTTTAATGGAATATTTCAGTCAGTATGTTTTTAAAGATAAACCCATGGGTGGCAAGAGAAAACCTGTTTGGTGGAAATAGAGACGATAAGAGAGAAATTACATAAAGTGAAAGATGGTTTTTAAAATATTCCAATTTTATGTGATAAGGGAGGATGGATTTAGAAAATTATAGGACAAATAGAAAATGAACTTAACCAATCAATAAGAAAGGCAAAGAAGAGAGGCAGGAAATTTAATTTAGAAGAATAGTAAATAAGAATCTTGAAGAAGTTTTTAGCTTTTATAATTTAAAAGTAAGAATAGATTCTATGTTCCAAATTAAAATTGATGAAAATTTAGTGCAGTTCAGATAAGGAAATGGTCAACATTTTATCAATGCTTATTTTGCTTCAGGTGTTTTACTGAGGAAAAGATTAGATATAGCGTTGTATACTGTCTCTGATGCTATGTAACAAATAGACTTACAGAATTTGAATTGATTGTAAAAGGATATTAAAACGTTTATCGTAGATCATATTGACCCAAAGTAAAGCTGCAGGCCCTGATGGTATATTTGCTGGATAGAATTTCTGAAAGAGGGTAGTACCAGGATTGCAAAAGACATTGTATTTGACTTTTAAGCGATCTATAACATTGGTGAGGTACCAGTATGACTGGGAAAATGGCATATGTTGTGCCTATTCTATAAGAAAGGTAGTAAGGAAGATTTTGGGAACAATGTATAGGCCAGTTAGCTAATAACACTCTGGTTGTAAGTTTCTGGCAAAAAGTTAATGAAAGGTCATTATAGAGGAGAATTTTTTAGAGATAACAAGGTATTGTATTGACTCCCAGCACGGTTTCAGAAAATAGGTCATCTCAGACAAACCTTTTAGAATTTATGGGAATACATTACTGGACCTGCATCAAACCGAGGTTGATCCAGTTGAATTTGTATATAACTTTCAGTAAAGCTTTTGATAAGGTTCTCACATAAGGCGAAAAAGTATTGCAGATGTGCGTATGAGGGTGAGTGGTACATGGGATTAAAGAGTGTTGCCGAAATAGG
>JABUQX010123454.1:30000-35434 GCA_015478945.1 Trachelipus rathkii | reverse complement strand
ATTAAAATAAAGTTTGTCTTTGATACATTTATTTTTTTTATAAATATAGGGGCGGTACGATGCGATTAATTAGTAATGAATATTAAACGTAGTAATTGTCTTAGAGTATAGTAATGCTATGGTGCGCAATTCTCAAGTGGGTTTATTATATATATTATAAATTATTAGGTATATTATATATACTATTTAATAAATATATTAATAGTTAGGATATATATTATAATATATATAAGTATTAGTTTATATGTTTACAATTGTAATATAAAGCTATATTAGTATATATTAATTAGTATTATATATATACAAGCATGTTGCTTTAATTTATATCTTAATATATAATATAACTAAACACAATTTGCTATAAATAAAAATACCTGTATATATTAATACAGCATGTATACTTTAACATATAAAATACCTAAAATTATATATATATAATATCTACATTATATATAATATACTATATATATACAAATATATATAGGTTAATATAATAAATATATATATATATTATCATTATTAAAACAACTAGCGCCGCAAAACAACGATGTGTAAAAGGAAACTTATATTATAAACTTGAAAATAATTTTTTTCCTTAATTAAATTCGATCAGGTAATTCTTTCAAAAAACATAATAATCTGACACATTCTTTTGCTTTCTTTAAAAGGAATGAATTTTATTTTTATATGAGATGAACTCTGTTGCAAACTTTTATTCTTAAACAATTAGTTTTTTTCATCATTTTAACTAAAGTTTATAAAATTTAACTTTTATGAATGGGTATTGCCGATTATTTTTCTCTCCTTATTATAACTATATATATAGATAATATATGTATAGATTCGTCGATATATCTATTACTTATTTATATATAGTAAATATATATATATATGAGATCAAGTATTATATATATCCTTAATATACTTATTATATTAATATATATATTACTATATATATATATATATATAATTATAATACTATTTATATTATATACTCATATATATATATTCTATATACTATTTCTAATTATATTATATATATATTATTAGTTATAATAGGCTATTATACGTATACTATAATCACTCAGCGTGTTAGTAATAGGTACTTAGTAGATGTATAATTACTATATATATATATATCTTAGATAGAATATAATTATAGGTAATATATATATATGTATACTTAATATATTCATATAGGGTAGTTCGATGTACATGGATCCACGACGGCTCCCACAGAGAAGCGGTCCCCCAATTGGGATTTCGCTCTCAACTCCATTGGGGGTGGAAGGGTCCTTGGCTCATTTACACATTGGTAAATAATGTCAAAGAGAAATTTTACAGATATATGAAAATAAATATTCATTTTTTTTTGTTGTGTAGGGAATAATAAGTCAAAAGATAAATAAAAGATGTTCTTACATAATAAATAGTCCTAAAATAGTTTTAACATAATATCATTTATTATTGTAAAGAAAATTTTCAGTTCGTGTGACTAAATAAATGAGTGATAAAGTAGAGTTATTGTTACGATAGTGGATCTCCAGATAAGACTGATGGGGGATAACCTTTTTAGGTGTTGAGATGGTGACTCATAAGAAGTACTGGGAGGTAAATGACCGTGACGGTGCGTAAGTGCAGGTGTTGGTACTCTCTACGAGTAGGGACACGATCATGAACGATCAATTATGAGTTGAACAGTTTGCGGGTATGGCGACGGCAAATTTGCAGATGGGTAGGCAGTCGGTCCCGTGATATGCTAGTGGCTGACGGTAGATATATTGGTTCTGTGGCCTCCAATACGGGCAGGCGCATATCTATATTAGTATATATATATATATAGTGTTATAATTATATATATATATATATATATATATATATATATAATAATATATATCAAGTTAGATATAGATATAGGGTATATCCTTTTCCTCATGTAGCATTATGGGGGAGGGTACACACAACGTCCGCTCATATCACACAGAACACTCGTCAATGTAGAATTCATCCCTTGGGTCAGGCCCACGACTTTACTCCCTCAAAAACCCAGCCATTTTACTCCTCTTATTCACCTTTCCCTATTGCCTCTTCCAAACTTGCATATCCTTTCCTTTCTAGTACATTTGTTATGCTGACTCAAAAATCTTACTCCCTTACTTCGGTTCCCCTGCAGGAAGATTCACCGGCACATCTTTACTAGTCTCCTACCATCCGCTTTGACCAACCGATCTATCAACCACTTCCTATCCATATGACCATAACCATTCTTGAATACACATTCGCTTTATTCTTTCTTATTTTACGCTTACCTCTTCAGCACACACACACACTTCTTTCCTCAGAAATTCATATCTCCTTTATTTTTATCATATTCCTTACATAATTCAGAATCGGCACATTTACTCACTGGCAACCCTAATAAAAACACACTCTCCTCTCCTCTCTCTTTAGCTGCCAAGGTGAACTTATTATTACTCGGTTATCTCCTTCGGGTTAGATTCCTGTTTGTAGTCTACTCTCGGCGCCGATTGTGACCCTTCGATTTCCAAACAAACTCGATGCCTATTCAACGTTTTGCCTAGAGGAATTGACTGCTTCGGCTGTAGTTCTCTTTCGAGTATACAGGAATTTCTCAGGAGTTCACTCCCATACAACATACTCACTAGCTTTTGCTTCTTTTCTTCAAGCTGACTAGCTATTTTACAAGTCTCAAGATAAATCGTTTTATTTCTTTAGTGATAACTTTGATCTTACCTCTTTCGTTATATACTTTATTTTATTCAGAAGGCTCTTTGAGTTACTCACGAGATTCCTGTTTGAAATAACTCTGATTCTGTTTATTTCTTGCTGACATCCAACTCTCGCTCGCGTCGTGCCTCCGCTTCGCAGCGACGCACCACCCAAGAAGACGATGGAATTTTTTATAACTAACTTTGTTGAAAGCTTGATCTTTCTAGGGCTTTGGAATGAAGTGCAGCATCGCGCCACACGACTTCTTTACCGTCGTTCGGGGTCTCCTCACCTACTGCGCTCTGTAACGCCTGGTGTCGAAAATCTACGTAAAGTTAGGAATAACCTGCGACGCGAAGAAAAAGGTGGTTTTTAATAAATTTGGTGTGCCCCCCCCGTATGCGTATGGCGGCGAAGCCACAATTAAATCACCACATGTGACTGGTTAGATTTTTTGTTGGTTACAGTGGGTGAATACGGTTATCAATTGTTACTATGATTGGAGTATCAGATTTGGAATCGATTGCAAGGCGACCCCTTGTACCACACTTCCGACGAGTCCCCATCCCAGTGTTCACTACACTCCAGACACGGACTCAGCATTGTTGTTTTGATTGAAGAAGATATCCAGCGCAGTTTCGGTCGTGCACAAACGTGCAGAATAGTGGTAGTGAAATATGAAGCAAAAGCTACTTCTACACAGCAAACCAGTTCTCCCAGGAAGAGTCAATTGATTATAGTTACGAGAGTTACTCATCTCGCAAGCAAGATTCTGGTTTTAGATATTAGATAAGTGAGAATTATTTTAAGAACTGTCTCTAAGGCGAGAGAGTGTTAAATATAAACTTTTTTTGGTTCGGACAAGAGACGGGTAGTACGGGTCTTCCTTATTTCATTGATAGAAACGCAAGACTAGTTATCTGTAGGAACATCCCTGGACTCCTTCTCCAAATGGGGTTTTACCTAAATACCTACCAGAGATTGGCGATTGTTTTATGGATAGGTTCAACGGAAGCTTGGAAGTGTGTTTTATGTACAATGGCAAAGTTTATGCAGATCGATTTCAATTAGGTCATCAATCAAAACTGGAAA
This sequence comes from Trachelipus rathkii, assembly GCA_015478945.1. NCBI lineage: Eukaryota > Metazoa > Arthropoda > Malacostraca > Isopoda > Trachelipodidae > Trachelipus > Trachelipus rathkii. The sequence goes on along the minus strand of JABUQX010123454.1, from coordinate 31,612 downwards.
GAGGAATATGCAAAACTAAAGAATGATTCTTGCAGAAGCTATACGATATAAAATGAACACCAGTGGGTCTATATGCGTTTATTTGAAGTACTGGTCAACACTTCTCTTACTGGGCAGCAAAGCGGTGGCATCTACAATAAGTACCTTGTTTCATATGGCTTGTGCGGTAAGGTAGGGCTAAGAAAAAAAGTTAGACCACTGTGGTAGGATAACAGTTGTATGGGCCTCTAGTGAAAATTGACTGGTAGGTTGCATCTAAATATCATTTAACGAACCAGCCTGGTTGACAGTTGGCGTGGATATAAATTTATTTTCCCACCACTCCACATCAACTAGGGACTGTGATTGATAGATAACTTTTGCTTTAGGGCCCTAGACAACAGAAATGAGTTCTGAAGTATGCACTCCAACTTCAAAAATATGATTTGCAGATTTTTTTTCACTTGATCTGAGTATGGAGAACTCAAAGCTGGAATCTGTGTAGCGGACCTCAATCGTCCAGTATAGACTCATATCATTAAGTTGTTTATGCGAATTCATAATGTTCCATGACTGATAATTGAATGACTATCTTAGACTCCTTGGAAAGAGTTTTCATATAGTCTTGGCTTGTTTCAAGCGGTCATTATTTTGGATGGGCAAACATAAATGCTAGACCTTAAAACTTAATGTAGAAACTCGTACAGAAAATGCTTTCAGACTTCAAATTAATGTTGAGAATGCTCAATATGGAGTTATACCAAAAGCTTCCACCTTTCTTCTACTATAGTCACTTAGATTGTTTTACAGGATAAATCTGTAGGCATGGTTATCTATCATAGTGTAAAGGATACAAGGGCGAGAGGTTCCATCCAAGATATCAAGGGTGATGCCGCCAAGAAGAATACCACAGGACATAGATGGGATACACACAAGTTGGCAGACTTATTGTTGGACCTTCAACCAGTGATTGTACACATTCGGCACACAGAGACAATCATATAGACAGCGATTTTGTGTAATTGCATTTAATTGTTGAATATTTCAACTTTACTGAATTGCAATGTTTTGACCTTGTATTAGCGTAATACTCTATATGATGACTTCTCTTTGCACATTAACAATGATTTTAATAAGATTATAAGTGATGCTGTTCGTAGGTTTTTTTCGTTTTGTAGAATTTCACGGCTTACAATCACCCTAACATACAATTGTTGTTAATGTCTGATGTATGTGTTTGTGACCTCGACCCTTGTACATTCTTAAACTAGATATGACCATTTAGGGTATATACTGCGCAAGGATGCATATTCGGAATACAGGAGCAACACGTAAGCCACGTTACACCTTAAACATGCCTTCCAAATGATTATGCTGCCGCAAAATCTTTGCTGTGGTCTCACCAGTGTCTATCCATCTAGCAGATTGTACCTTAGCTTCTTATGCCTCTGTATCTCCACCACCAAGTTTTAGCACAGTAGTTTCACTACGCTATAGCCTAGTTACACACTCAAAAGTTTAATATTAGCACAAGGTAAACAAGATCTACTCCTCTATACAAGCATCTCCCTAGCGCACACCACGACCTTAAGTTCCGAGTGTTATTATCCCACTAGGGATTTAATGTATGTTA
>JABUQX010123454.1:20000-25000 GCA_015478945.1 Trachelipus rathkii | reverse complement strand
TTGTTTATGTTCTATCGGAGATGAAAACCTAACAGAACTGTCTTTAATTAATGGGTGTTGGTCATGGCTATACAATATCCGCGGATGATATTATGTATCATTTTGTTGTTAAGAGATTAATATAGATTATAATATAATATAATATTATAATAGAGATTATATATATATATATATATATATATATATATATATATATATATATATATATATATATATATATATATATATATATATATATATATATATATATATATATACGCCGAAATCACTTGGCTAATATCAAATGATTAATGAAAACTCATCCATTAACCGGGGAATTGATTAAGAGTTACTTCTGCGTAGTGGCTTTATTAATGATAGTGATATGACATTGACAGATATGGTTTTAATCAAATAAGTAAATAGGAAATTACTATGCACAACACGTCGTTAGCAATACAATAAATCACACGTAAAACTAACAATAAGAGATTGGCACTAATTCCTATTCTAAGTGACCTTCTCAAGACTCCCGGGTAGGATTTGGTGGCGTCCCTTCAGGACCCAGGCACCAATCATAACCCTTGTTTGTTTGGCACTCTTTTCCTCCGCGAAGGAAAAGAGGCGCCAAACACTTAAGTTTTAAACAATATACATTATGTAATTATGAAGTGGTCCACCGAGGATTTTAAAGTGATATGCAGGAGACTTCTGTAATAGCCTTCACAGAGCTGCATACACTCTATGACAATGCATGCTTTTGTCTCACAAAGATTCCCTATCGTAATTTCACCCTAGAATTTGGTGGCCCTCGAGTGCGAAAAGGATCTCTGCTTCGGAAACAGGGGTGAGGCCCTTGTTTCCGATTTCACAGAGATACTTCTCACCCTCCTTCTGATGGATACATGAAATGCAAAGTGAAGGAAAGGGAAGAACAGGTGAAATACTACTCGGGTAAGGAGAAAGAACTTACAATATGAATATTTAACACCTTTAACAAATGATTTTGTACTCGTATTAATTACCATAGCCACGTCTTTTACTCTTATTTTCCTCAAGAGCTATTTACCTCAGTTCCTCATTTCCTTCCTCTATTTCATTTATTCCGAGTTTTTCTTTCGGTCGGGAGGATCAGGAACTAGGTTGTAGAAAATTTTGACATTTCTTAGATTTTCAACTACCACCTTATCTCCCTTTAGAATATGGGCGTTACTGTTAGTGATCTTAATGACTTTATAAGGGCCGCTGTACCTAGGGGAGAGCTTTCCAACGTTATACTGTTGATTCTTGACCAGTAAATATTTTGCATCTTTTAAGTTTCGGGGTAAGAACACATTTCTATTTCGTAAATTAGTTCTCTGGGATAACGGTTTTGCCATTAGTCCTGCTAGTTTTTCAATATAGGTATCATAGATTTTGGTCCGTCTGGGGACAGAGGGGTCTAGCAAACCGTCAGAATGTTTATATCTTGGGCTGTACAACAATTTACTTGGGTGATGCCAGACTCTGAGATGGGGGCCAGCCTAAGGGCGAACAAGACGAAAGGTAAAACGTCTAACCACTTGGCGCTCCATACCGGCTCAGCGAGCATGGTTCTGAGACTATTAATGATCATTTTATTGGTTACTTCTACCGTGCTGTTTGCAAAAGGTGCGTAACTTGCGGTCGTTGTGTGCAGGATTCCTAGCAGTTTACACACACTCAAACAAGTGTGACGTAAAATTTCCCCCTTTATCTGTGATGAGGTTGCTGGGAATTCCAAAGTGCGGAATTAGCTGGTTAATCAAAGTTTTAACTACCGTCTCTTTTGTAATGTCTTTCAAGGGGTAGGCCCACACATAATGAGAGTACCGGTCGATGAGGGTTAATAGATACTTATATCCTCTGCAGACAGGTAATTTTAAAATGTCACAGTTTAAATCTTGGAACTTGTAGGAAACTTCTTTATATTTTCCGTAAATAGGGTTTATACCACGCCCTACCTTAGCTATCTGACATTGGGGGCAAGCACGGACGAGTGCCTTGACCCTTTTATGCATGTTCTGAAATACAAAATCGGCTTTTTAGAGCAGTGAGGCATCGAGAAATACCCAGGTGTCCCTGGAGATGAGTCATACGAATAATATCTATATGTTGTTCTGGAAGAATGACTCTGGCATAATTCAATGAGGTATCAACGTAGAGAGAGCTCGGTCTTCTTGAACCAAAACTGTTGTTTTTTAACAATAAAGAACTTTTTTCTTTATTTGTAAGTAGTGAATTTATGTATTCATCCTTTAATTGGTCTTCGCTAATCTCAGCATAATTAATTTCTTTCCTGAAGCGTTTTATTAGTTCCAGGTGAGCTTCATTACAATGTTGAATTAAATTTATTCGATTATATCTTTATCACATCATTTACTTCATCTATTTTTCTTAGCGGCGCTTTATCATTTAATTTACCAATTTCTCTTTTCTATTTCTATTCTTTTTATTTATTTCTAACCCTTTGATTTAAATCTGCCTTTTTCTCTCATGAGAAACATGCGTGGAATGTTCTTTTGTTTACTTTGTGGTTATTAAAGGCTCTAAATTGTTTCTCGTGGAATGTTGACCGTATGCGTGTGCGGTTTACCTTTTGGCCTGGTAATAGCGTTCTTTAAGGTAGGGAGGGTTCTTCAGCTATGCGGTTGAAGCCTGGATGGGGAGTCCACGTGGAGTGGATTTTAAGCTCGCTCTGATTGTCAATTGGCGGGTGCTAGAGCCAATCACCGCGCTCGTACGTGGAGGTGTAGTGGGAAGCTCTGTCTGCTTACGTCATTATTTTCCATTTTTTCATTATTTTGTTCATCATTATTAATTTTATTTACCAGTAGGTACTCAGAAAGTGGATTGGTCTTTTTTGTGATCAATTCCCAGGAAACTTTGTAACTACTGAGCAAATTTAAGCTTCTAATTTCTCGTACATTATAATTTTTATCGTCATTTGTTCTTTATATTTCATTATGAGTTCTCTTGATTGGGCTCTTATTTTAATATTCTATTTGGTAAGTACATATATCCGTATTTTCTGAAGACTTTTGTCAGACAGACCAGCAGTGGTTGGCCTGGTCATAATTTCTTTCAGTGGGAGAAAGGACGGAGCTGTAGAAGGCGATAGGCTTATCACCTTCGTCAGTAGTGAATAAGATGACAGCTCCTGTAGATACATCTGTTGTATGGATGATAACTTTGAAAGGGGTAGGTGCTTGGGTAGGCAAGCACAGAGGCATTTTTAACAGCCTTTTTAGCATTTTCGAAGGCTTTATCTGCTATTGAGTTCCAGCAGATACGGCGGTTCGAGTAAGGTTTTCCTTTTAAAAACAGATTGAGGGGCGCTGTTAGTTTCAGCGAAAAGCGGGTGTTGCTGGTAAAAGCCCACTTTCCAAGGAAACTTTACTTCTTTATAGTTCTTACTTTAAAGGTCTAGTATGTCCCTAATTTTTTTATGATTTGGCCTTATACCGCTTTCATTTATGGTGTATTCGAGGTAATCAATCTCTTTTTCTGCAATCTGACACTTGGAAGGATTTACTGATATGTAGGTATTTTAACCTCTTCAGCACCTTCTCCAGGAGGATTTTGTGCTCATCTTCGGTCTGTGTGTGAATCAATATGTCATCCATGTAAGCCTGGGTGTGCGATGCCTTGTATGACTGTATCAATGTAAGCTTGAAATATGAACGGGGAGGAGACGTACCCCATCGGGAGGCTCCTGTAGGTGAAAGAACCGACGTTTGAAGTGATGGTAAAGTACTTCTGCGAGTCGGGGTCCAATGGCACCCCGTAGAAGGCTTTTGGGTCAAATCCAAACGAGTGTACAGCCTGCTCCCCTTCAGGTTGGACATGGCATCCTGCAGGTGTGGGAGACCATAGGTTTCTATTTCAGCTCTTTTGTTCAGTTCTCTAAAATCGGAGATTATTCTGACTCGATTTTCGCTTTTCTGAAGGACACTCATGGGGAAAGACCAGGGAGAATGGCTGCGTCGGAGGACTCCTGTGGCTACCAGATTGTCAAGTTCTGTTTGAGCATAGAGCTTGTGAGGCACCCTCCTGGGTCTGAGTGAGATCGGGGGTCCCTTTATGTTTACTTTATAAGGGTAGGTGTTTGCGAGCTCTATTAATACTTTTTCTGGGATAAAAGCGGCCTTTTCATCAGATCGTTTCGCCGTCCCCACCTATTAAGGCTGTGCATTTTTATTTTTATATTTTTCAAAAATTTCATCCCACCGTTTCATTTGTTTCAATTTTATATGGTGGTTTTCGGGTAGATAGGGGTTTACAAATAACTCTTTATATTTCATTAATATTTCATTAAAATTTAAAGAACTAGAAGGAACATGCACAGAGGGAGGAGGAGAGAGAGAGATTTGAGGAGGAAGAGGCAGGCACATTATTAATATTAAAATTCATATTCCTACTCAATTTTAAAGTATTATTTGTGACTGAGTCTATTAATAAATCACGTTTAAAATCAATGCCCATCTCAAAATTCTTTAAAAATGACAGACCTAAAATGTTTGTCTGAATACATAAAAAGTATCATTATATTTACGTTCCAGCCCCAGATCGATTGCAATATTTTTAATATCATAAATAGCAATTTTTGAGTTATTGGCTGCAAGCAGGTATCCTATAGGTGCTTTGTGATGGTCAGTAGCACCTGCCGTCAGGATATTTTTCACAGAGCCAGAGTCGACCAGATAATCGACCTTATTTATTGTGTCATAGACTATATACAAGGTCAAGTTGTCAATCTTGCAAACCTTTCCGTCTACCTCAATATCGGCTGTAACATTCTTACTACTTATGCAGCGATCGTCAACAGCACTCAAATCATTTTGGTCTGACAGAATATTTGCTTCATTGCTTCCACTTTCACTTGTATTGTCTGTAACACCCCTCCCATTTAATAAATTTGATTGAAAAAAGACATACCCCACATGCAAAGGGTTAACAGTAGTAATAAAATTATTGTTTTGTACATTACCCATATAGTTTGA
>JABUQX010123454.1:7500-15000 GCA_015478945.1 Trachelipus rathkii | reverse complement strand
CGTCCTTGTTAATAGTAATGTTCCTCAAGGTTCTGCTTTCCCATTCCCACCCTTATTCCAACTTTTCATCAACGATCTCCCCAGCTGTACTTTCTAACTCTGTTCACTCTTATGCCAACGACTCAACTTCCATTCTTCCACTATTTCAAATCTGTTCTCTTGTGATCTAGAGTTGTCTCGTCTTCAGCGTCTGACTCCTATTCTGCTGACCTGATGGGACATTTCCCGGTGAAGCCGCCACAACCTTGTGAAATTCAACTCTTTGAAAACTCAACTTCTTTACATCTCCCTCTCAAAAACACCTCCTAACTTTCCTATTTTCTTCGACGGTTCTAACGTCTCACCTGTTGACAACATAAACATTCTTGGTCTGAACATAAGCAAAAAATTGTCTGGAAACCCTGGTCATCACAACGGTTGCTAAGGAGGCCTCAAAGAAGCTGGGAGTCCTGTTCGCTATAATTTTTTCTCGGCAGCTAATAGAAGAGATAAGGGCCTTATTCGCCCTTGTTTGGAGTACTGTTCTCACATCTGGGGGGCTCCGGCTCCACCATTCTATTGGATAGAGTTGAGTCTAAACTAAGAGACTAATAAACTGTCCCCTACTTTCAAATTCTCTTGCAAGGGGTGCCATGCTCTCGCATGAATTTTGCGTGAGCATTGAAAATCCCAGACTCGTTCGTTGTGGTGCCTCCTTCTTTCCAGCCACTTTTGTTCTGTGGAACTCCTTGCCATCTTCTGTTTTTCCAACTGTATTTAATCTTCCTCACCCACGTCTGCGCTCACCTGAAAGATTTGCGTTAGGCTTGGGTGGGTTTTCATGTATTTTATTTCCTGCCCCTCCTTGAAAAGGGCCCAGCCCGTGAGTGGTGGTAATCTGTAAATATATATATATATATATATATATATATATATTATAGATATATATATATATATATATATATATATATATATATATATATATATATATATATATATATAATTTTTAATTCAAACTTCAAAGAGTAAACATCCGCATCCGCATCCTCATCTACTTTAAGATCCGCATCCGCATCCGCATCCGCATCCTCATCTTCTTTAAGATCCGCATCCGCATCCGCAAACAGTCAAATTTTGACATCCGGTCCATCACTAATATATATATATATATATATATATATATATATTAAGTGTTTATATAGTATATATATATATATATATATATATATATATATATATATATATATATATATATATATATATATATATATATATATATATATATATATATATATATTTATATATATATATATATATATATATATATAGTATATATATAATTTCAATAAAATATATATATATATATATATATATATATATATATATATATATATATATATATATATATATATATATATATATATTTATATATTCCTCTGTCCCAAAAGTATGTTTACTGAATATCCCATGAACGACTGGGTAATGTAGCTCCTCCGTGAGGTATACGAGTTGGTAACTAGTTACATAGGCTACATGTCCATACCAGTTTTAACCAGATTTATAAAGTCAGTCTTACACTATATCTGTTTATGTATGGGCGTGTGTTGTAACCTCGTTAGGTTTTTGCACTACATCTTTTTGTGTATGGGCGTATTTTCTATCCTCTTTACGTTTTTGCGATGCAGGTAAATATTGAACAGCAGTACACTATAAAATTCTGTTTGAAGCGTAACAGGTCTACCACTGAGACATTTGCTTCTTTAAACAAAGCTTATGGGGATGCCACTTTATCGAGAACTATGGCTTTTAAGTGGCACAAAGCTTTCAAAGAAGGCCGAGAAAATGTTGAAGACGACCCTTGTTGTGGAAGACCAATCTCGTCAACAAACAATGAAAATGTGGAATTTGTTAGAACTGTGGTGGAGAAAGGCCACCGGTTCATTGTCAGAGTCATTGCAGAAAAAACTGGTTTTGATAAAAATGCAGCTCATAGAATTTTAACGAACCATTTGCACATGCGAAAAATTGGCGCAAAAATAGTGCCGAAAGATTTGTTTGTGGAGCAGATAGTGAACAGGGTCAAAATTTGAAAAGATTTACTTGAAAGACTCGAAATGGAGCACAATTTTTTGGATAAAGTTATAAAAGGCGATGAATCATGGGCTTTTGAGTACGATCCTGAAACCAAACGACAAAGTTCAGATTGGCAAACAAAAAATTCTCCTCGTTCGAAGAAAGCACGTATGAGCAAGTCCAAGGTGAAAACACTGATTATTGTTATTTTCGACAGTCGTGGTATTGTCAATTGTGCACAAGGAATTTGTACCTTCAGGACAGACAGTTAATCACGTCTTTTAAAAAGATGTCTTGGAACGACTTCGAAAACGAGTTCAGCGAATCAGAACAGACATTACAGACGATTAGGTACTTCACCACGATAACACGCCATCTCACACAGCGCCTTCATAAGGAAAACATTCAAGCGCTTCCACATCCCCCCATACAGCTCAGATCTAGCTTCGTGCGATTTCTACCTCTTCCCTAAGTTGAAAATGTTGAAGGGTGATCATTTTGGGACAATGGAAAACATAAAAAATACTGTAACACGTGAACTAAACATACTTTAGGAAAATGAATTCCAGGACTGCTGTGAATAGTGGAAGAAACGTTGGAACCGCTGTGTAACCTCCCAAGGGTTATACTTCGAAGGAAATAACCTGTAATTTCAGGTAAGTCCAATACATAATAAAATACGACATCAGTACACTTCTGTTTGAATATATATATATATATATATATATATATATATATATACGCATGTTATCATAGATTATATATATATATATATATATATATATATATATATATATATATATATATATATATATATATATATATATACATATATATATATATATATATATATATATATATATATATATATATATATATATATATATATATATATATATATATATATATATATATATATATATATATATATATATATACTACACATATTTATATTTATATATCTTTATATATATATATATATATATATATATATATATATATATGAGATGATTGCCATTTGTCGTATTCTCACGTGCAATGTTATTAGAATTTTTAATGATCTAGATCAGCGGTCTCCAAACTTTTTTGATCGGTTACCCCTAAGACGAAAATAATTATCAGTTGTACTATAATATAGTATAATATAATATAATATAATATAATATAATATAATATAATATAATATAATATAATATAATATAATATAATAAAAGACACGGCGAACATTGAGAGAACCTCACACTCGCGTGATACACGATCATAAACTCGCAAGTGATCGTGAACCTACTTCTTTGGCGTACCCCCAAGTATCACTTTGGGTACCCCCTGGGGTACGCGTACCCCACTTTGGAGACCACTGATCTAGATTGCTACTATGTCATACCTTCAACACCAAAAATAAAAAAAAACAGTTTTATAAGCTGAAAATATGTAAAATAAATATTTCATTGATTTTTAATCTTTAATACCTGAGTTCTACACTGCTTCCTTCATTATTATTATTATTATAATTATTATTATTATTATTATTATTATTATTATTATTATTATTATTATTATTATTATTATTATTATTATTATTATTATTATTATTATTATTATTATTATTATTATTATTATTATTTTAGGAATTCAACATCAGCCTTTGATTTTATAAAAGTTTTTGATTTAATTTCCAAAGTTCTAAATATTTATTTCTATTCATAATTTAATTTCCTTAAAATAATCTTAGAAAACAATTTACAGGAGAAGAAGAAGATATATTTATTTACATTTCCCGACGCGTTTCGTCCCTATACTTGAGACATCTTCAGAGGATTGTTTCTTGTAAGCGAATGAGTCTTAAATTGATATATAATAATTAAATCAAATGATATTGAGTCTGACAGATAATACATTAAATTTTATGTTAATGTCTGGTCTGCGTGTTTTGATGTAGAAGGCCTCCGCAATTTTAAGTTTCTGGACTTCACATGATCCGTATAATATTGTGAAGTGTTTAGAAATATTACTAATAGTTGATTGACCATGTGCCGTGTTGAAATGTTCAAATATTTTGCTGGGACTGTAGCGATGTTGACATGCCCTGTCCGACAATCTATTCGTCGTGTAACCAATATATGTCGACGTACAGTCTGACTCAGGGCAGTTAAATTGGTACACAACGTGATGGTTGTCGGGCAAAGCATCTCTTGTGCTAAAGGAAGATGACAGTTGTTTGGACTTATGGTATAGTCTGACTTTAATTTTTGAGGTGTCTTTAGTTTTGAGGTGAGAGTTCAAAATATTACGAAGGCACTTCTCTTCTTTATTGAAGTCAATAGCATTAGAAGTTTTGAAGAAGAAATTTATCGAATTTTTCTGATTATCTTTACTTTCTTTATTATATAATTTTGTAAGGGTTTTATTAATTAAATTTTCAACTGAATATTGTGGACGATCACAGTTAATTAAATTTTACTTAATGCGGCAAATTTCTTCATCAAAAGTTTTCCAAGTTGAACATAGGTTGTATGCTCTGTAAACTAAAGTTTTTACACAATTGAATATTTAAATAATCGGTGAAACCCTTACATAGTTCATATACAGACCATTATCAGTTGCATGAATGCCTGTAGATAATGAGCCGTCAGAATTAATATTGATTTTTAGATGTCTAAAAAACAAATTGCATTATTAACCTAAGTTTCGTATGTAAGCATGACAACTTTTCTATACCACTGATGAAGGGTGGTAAAAAGTATATGGTGTTCTAAAGATAGTGAGAGTGTCGTCGACATATCTTATGTAAAATACGGGGTTAAAGTTGTTTGTTTCACGAAGGATTTTGTTTTCCAGATTGGACATATAACTGTCATCTTCCTTTAGCACAAGAGATGCTTTGACTGACAACCATCACGTTGTGTACCAATTTAACTGCCCTGAGTCAGACTGTACGTCGACATATATTGGTTACACGACGAATAGATTGTCGGACAGGGCATATCAACATCTCTACAGTCCCAGCAAAATCTTTGAACATTTCAATACGGCACATGGTCAATCAACTATTAGTAATATTTCTAAACACTTCACAATATTATACGGATCATGTGAAGTCCAGAAACTTAAAATTGCGGAGGCATTCTACATCAAAACACGCAGACCAGACATTAACATAAAATTTAATGTATTATCTGTTAGACTAAATATCATTTGATTTAATTATTATATATCAATTTAAGACTCATTCGCTTACAAGAAACAATCCTCTGAAGATGTCTCAAGTATAGGGACGAAACGCGTCGGGAAATGTAAATAAATATATCTTCTTCTTCTCCTGTAAATTGTTTTCTAAGATTATTTTAAGGAAATTAAATTATGAATAGAAATAAATATTTAGAACTTTGGAAATTAAATCAAAAACTTTTTATTATTATTATTATTATTATTACTATTGTTATTATTATTATTATTATTATTATTATTATTATTATTATTATTATTATTATTATTATTATTATTATTATTATTATTATTATTATTATTATTATTATTATTATTATTATTATTATTATTATTATTTTTATTAATATTATTATTATTATTATTATTATTATTATTATTATTATTATTATTATTATTATTATTATTATTATTATTATTATTATTATTATTATTATTATTATTATTAATTTTATTAGTTATTCTTGTTAATTTTAATTGTGCTATAATGAACAATTATTATTAAAGCAAGTAAAGTGATTTCAAACTATTTTATGCGTTAACTCTTTAATTTTTCATGTTATTTGACTAATTTCTGCACGCAAATAAGATTTTAATTTGAATTATTGTAAATAATATATTTCACTCATAAATTGCAAAATCTTCAATCAACGTCACAATCAATCATCAAACCTTAACAAATTTATCGCAAATAAAGAGAGTTTTTCATGTTTATTTTTAGAGAAATGTATTTACAAAGGGTTTGACATAAGCCCGAAATTATCTTAAGTTTTAATATAAAATGAATTGTCAGAAATTAAAGAATAAAGAGAGAAAGTGCATATACAAAGAAAGTTTAAATATAAAATAATTCAATTTAAATTAAGAAGCAAATTACTCATATGAAAGCATGAAAATGATAATAAATAACCTTTTTAAAAAAGGCCAAAAAAAAAAAAAAAAAAAAAAAAAAAAAAAGGGATTTAAACATTATTAACAATTATTTTTGAATATTTTTGGCATCAAAGGAGAAATAAGGGCAAGAAGAAGTTAAATTTCTCATAAGCAGTAACAACAGCAATAATAATGATTAAAATTATCAATAGAATAGAAATGATTAATAAATATAATAATAGTAATACTAATAGAATTATTATTATCATATATATTATTATAATGTTTATTATTATTATTATTATTATTATTATTATTATTATTATTATTATTATTATTATTATTATTATTATTATTATTATTATTATTATTATTATTATTATTATTATTATTATTATTATTATTATTATTAATTGCTAAAATTATTTTTGTAATTATTATTATTATTATTATTATTATTTTTTTTGTTATTATTATTATTATTTTGTTATTATTATTATTATTATTATTATTATTATTATTATTATTATTATTATTATTATTATTATTATTATTATTATTATTATTATTATTATTATTATTATTATTATTATTATTATTATTATTATTATTATTATTATTATTATTATTATTATTATTATTATTATTATTATTATTATTATTATTATTATTATTATTATTATTATTAATATTATTATTATTATTATTATTATTATTATTATTATTATTATTATTATTATTATTATTATTATTATTATTATTAATATTATTATTATTTATTACATATTATTAATATTATTATTATTATTATTATTATTATTATTATTATTATTATTATTATTATTATTATTATTATTATTATTATTATTATTATTATTATTATTATTATTATTATTGTTATTTTTGTTGTTGTTGTTTTTACTATTATTATTGTTGTTATTATATTATATTATCAATATTGTGATTGTCTCAATCACAAATATTGTGACTGTTGTAGTTACCCTTACCATTAAGTAAAAATGATTGTGTGTTATGACACAACTTATTGTTATTATTTTTTAAGCGATATCCACAATGCATGAATAATATTGTTGTTATTATTGTTGTTACTATTATTGGTGTTATTATTTTTATATTATCAATATTGTGATTTTCACAATTACATATATTGTGATTGTTGCAGTTACCCTCTCCATTATACAACATAGTCATAGTCATTGTGTGTTATGACACAACTTATAGTTATTATTTTGAAAGTGACATAAACAAATCATTATTAATATTGCTATTATTATTGTTATCGTTACTATCATTATTGCTACTATTATTATGTATATTAATATTAGTACC
>JABUQX010123453.1:10000-22606 GCA_015478945.1 Trachelipus rathkii | reverse complement strand
TGGTTATACATATACATACATATACATATATTATACATATATATATATAGTATATATATACATATATATACATAGCAGTATCAATGAAAATCCTTCCTTTATATATATTTGAGAAAGAAATTGGGTGGATGATTTCAAAAGAAAACCATTCTGTTCACGATGTTGCCATAAATCGTATTAACGGTTTCAGAGGGATCGGGGATAAATGCATTGAGTTTTTTTTCTATAAGCTTAGAGTATTTTTTTAATGGTACGGTAATGTTATTAGGTAAAATGTTTTTTATGTTTATAGGGTGTGTTTGCGGAAAGCACTCAACAAAGCAAAAAGAAAATATTACCACCCAGAAACAATGAATGACACATCTCAAAAATCTTACCTCCCTCATCAAACACTTATAAACATAAAACATTTTACCTGTAAATAACATTACTCATCACATCATCTGATACCCTACCATTAAAAAAGATTTTCCTACCACACAGAAACATAGAAAAAAACAACACTCAATGCATTTATACAGTCTCGTGCAACAATTGTGATCTAATTTACGTTTTTGAAACTCACGATTTTGAAAGAAGAACCAAGCAACATCATTATGACTTTTAGAATGAACAACAGAAATTCAGCCCTTACTACTCACAGAACAACCTCAAACCATAGCATTAACATAGGAAGGATGACACCAGTAGTATACGTGGTAAACTGACAGCCAGGCTTTTACCCCATCTGTTTATCACCTATTACCCCAGTCTGTCAAGCTGTCAGTACAGTCATATATTTTTTAAATACTCAGCTAGGTTCATGGATGTTTTTTAGGATGTAGGATATCAGATTGTCACTTTGACACCCCAGTTAATAACTCACGTACCTTCCTGGGTGATTTTTATACAAGACGTTTTGAAAGAGAGGGTTCACCTCTAAGGGAGTTGAATCCTCCTATTTTTTCAGATACGTTCGTTAGGTATTTTAAACCTGTGTATGTGTATGTCACTACCATTTAATTCTGTTCATGTTCTTTCATGAGCTTTTTTAATGGTAATAACCTTGTTGTTTTTTCGTTACATTAGAATTAGCTTTCTATTATCCCTTTGTTTATTTCATAATGCATTGCGTGTTGTTAATCATATATAGTAGTATATGTGGTAAAGTGACGGGTGGGAAACCACCTGACCAGCGATGAGCACAATCGCTGAATGCAGTCATATATTTTTTTTTAATACTCAGCTACCTTCATGGGTGATTTTTTTTAATATTTTTTATTAATTTTTTTCGCGGATTTCCCTCCCCCCCTTTAAGGGAGGGAGGGGGAGGCGTTTCGAAGTTCACCAACGCGTTTTCGCTTAACCGCAAGGCCCTGCCGAACCGCGCCGAACCGCGCAGCACCGCACTGCACCACGCCGGACCGTTTTTTTTCGCTGTTTCACGTCCTCGTTTTTCTATTACTCATCTACTTTCATGGTCCTTTTTAATCCGAAATATTTCAGTTTATTTCACGTAGGATCATGAATGTATTTTTCATATCCACGAATGCATTCATAGACACATACACTCACCCTTATACACGCACAAACCCTCACCATCCCAGTCCATCCCTCCTACCCCGTTCCGTTAACCGTGACTCTCCCTTCACCGTATCTCTATACCCGTTCCATTCACCGTGACTGCTTTATCTGTCTGTGCTCTCCAAGAAGGTCTTCCTAATCCCCTATACCACAGATTTCATTGAACCTATGAAATTCGCCTTTCACTATCTATATATGCTATGTTTTATACACCGTATATATATATACGTGGTAAACTGACCGCCAGGCTTTTACCCCATCTGTTTATCACCTAGTATACCCCAGTGTCATCAGTTTAAGGCGCACGTTTCTTACACTTCAGTTAATACGTTACATGTTGAAAGAGAGGGTTCATTCTAAAGAACTCTCTTTTTTTTTTCAGACAGCCAAAATGTTAAGTTATTTTAAATTCCGTGTATAGAAGAATATTTATTTCTAACATGAGAAACAACTCCAGCTGTTACACTAGCTTTCTATTATTTCTTTGTTATTCTCATGAGTTGAGGGTGTTAAAGATCATCGTCATAATTTAGTTTCATCGTCAATTCTTTGAATGACGAATTGTTAAACAAACAGCGGAGCCGCATCAGCCTAAAACCCTTCGGCAATCGTTGGTTGCAGACCTCGCCAGTAGTGGTTGTTGCCGCCGTTACCCGTCGCCGCCATTAAACTCCGCTGGTCAGGATCTCGCACCGTCGAAAGAATCAACGTATCAGATACCCGGACCAGTTGTAATATTATATTAAATAAAGCTGCCTGACATTTAAATTGAATAACGAATTTTGGTGGCTTGGTTTAGTGCCTGTATGAAAAGTAAAACTATATACTTCATTGAATCCCAGAACCACATATTTCTCACTCTGTCTACACCATTCATATAAAAGTTCATTATAGAGTATATTAAGAAGAGATATAGTTGATTTACTTATAGAGTATTAGCAAGATTAGAGAAGGAAACATATATATATATATATATATATATATATATATATATATATATATATATATATATATATATATATATATATATATATATATATATATATATATATATATATATATATATATATAGATAGAGAAAAAAAAAGAAAGCAGCAGAGGTATATATATATACATCTATATTTTTAGATAAAAAGAGAGTGAATATACATATATATATATATATATATATATATATATATATATATAAAACAGTATATTTATATAGATAGTGTAAGACGAAATTGAAAATATACTGCTATGCTCAGAGATTCAATGAAATATATGGTATAAGTTTTAAAAGATTACGAAATGTTTTCGTAAAATATAATACTACCCGAAATTCTCGTTATTTCAATTTAAAGTAATAGTAATTTTCATTTGTAAAGCATATGAAAATACAACATAACGTTCAGATTATCTATTCTACGTTTGGTTCTTTGCGACGATTGCGAATCAACCTTCAAGCGCTTTGCGAGGCGTTCGGGAAAAAAACGGAACAATGGCGGCGACGGAAACAACAACAACAACCGCGACTACTAGCGGGTCTGCCAACCAACGATTGCGAAGTTTAATAAAAAAAAAAAAAAAAAAAAAAAAAACGATTAACGCGACTCCACCCCGACGACGACGGATTTGTCATTCAAAAGAATGACGATGAAAATAAATTATGACGATGATTAACAACACGCAACGCATTATGAAATAAACAAAGGGATAATAGAAAGCTAATTCTAATGTAACGAAAAAACAACAAGGTTGTTACCATTAAAAAAGCTCATGAAAGAACATGAACAGAATTAAATGGTAGTGACATACACATACACAGGTTTAAAATAACTAACGAACGTATCTGAAAAAAAGAGGGGGATTCAACCCCGTTAGAGGTGAACCCTCTCTTTCAAAACGTCTTGTATAAAAATCACCCAGGAAGGTACGTGAGTTATTAACTGGGGTGTCAAAGTGACAATCTGATATCCTACATCCTAAAAAACATCCATGAACCTAGCTGAGTATTTAAAAAATATATGACTGTACTGACAGCTTGACAGGCTGGGGTAATAGGTGATAAACAGATGGGGTAAAAGCCTGGCTGTCAGTTTACCACGTATCCTACTTATATATATATATATATATATATATCATATATATATATATATATATATATATAGAAGAGAAAGAATATATATATATATATATATATATATATATATATAGTTATATATAAATAAAGGAGAGAGTATATATATATATATATATAAATGATCAACAAAAGAAGATTAGTTGAGTCTCTACTGCATAAGAAACACAAAGAATTTTAATAAACAGGCACATTAGATCATATCCAAAATTCACTGATGAGTTCGACGCACAAAAAAATTGAACAAAAAAAATAACCAACCAAAATTAAAATTTTAGATAACTAACATCGAAGAATTTCCAAGACTCGACAAAGAGATCATACTTACTTGAAGAAGGTTCCATTTAAAAAATTAGGAACGAAAGCTAGTATTATAATAATTATGTTTTTATCTTGTTTTAATATTAATGATCTTCTTACCTGCACATCTAACTCTATCCACTATATGCCGATGACTCGACCCCTTCATTCTTTCCAACTCATTTCACTCCTGCTCCCTCTTACTTCTGTGAATTGCCTCTCGTCTTTAATCTTTCCAATTCTTTCTTGCTGATCTGATAGAATTTCCGAGTGGGTTCTTCAACCTTGTGAAATTCAATTCTTTAAAACCCAACTTCTACCAAATCTCTAAAACACCTTCTAAGTTTCCCTATCTCTTTCTTCGACGGTTCTTCTGTCTCTCCTAAGTTTACAATATATAAACATACTTGGCTTTAACATAAACAAAAAAATGTCTTGGAAACCTCACATCACAACGGTTACTAGTGGCGGCCTCAAGAAAACTGGGAGTTCTGTTTAGATCTGCGAGACTTTTTTCCTCCTCTTTCTCATTGCTCCAGCTATACAAGGGTCTCATCCGCCTTGATATGGAGTACTGTTCTCATATCTGGGGGCTCTATCACCCGGCTTTTGGACAGGGTCGAGTCAGTCAAAAAAAGGCTTATAAACTGTCCTGTACTTTCTAGTTCACTTGACCCTCTATATCTTTGCGGAGCGATGTTGGTGCTTTATCTCTTTTCTATAGGTACCGCAGTGGCAGGTGTTCGAGGGAACTTACCTCTTGAGTACCACCACCTTTACGACGCCCTCGTAGCACAAGGGGTGCTCTGTCTGAGCACGAGTTTTGTGTGGATATTGGTAACTTCAGGATAGTTCGCTGTGCTTTTTTCCTGCCACTTCTGTTCTGTGGAACCTTCATCTTCTGTGTTTCCTGCTGAATTTAATCTCCTCACTTTTAAAGCCTGCGTCTGTGCCTCATCTGCGTAATTTGCGCTAGTGGATGAAATTTTGGAGTGCAACACCCCCTCCCTGAATAGGGCTCTGCCTGTGAGTGGTGGTGACAACTGTAAAAAAAAAAAAATAAAAAAAATAAAATCAATAAAAATTGAAAATAAATCTCGTGTGTTGATAAACTTAAGGGCTAATTGACATATATATATATATATATATATATATATAGTATACTGATATATATATATATATATATATAGAAAGAGTATATATATATATATAGAAAGAGAGCAGGGAGTGGAATGGAATAGGGAAATGAGAAGGATGGATTTCTGTAAGGATAGAGGCATGTGTGGAAGTAATACTTTCTTTAAACACAAGAGTATTCATGAGTATATTAGAGTTGGTGTAGGTAGAGATGGTATCGAAGTGAAAAATATGATTGATTTTGTGTTGGTGAAGAAGATGTTGAAGTATGTGTTATGTTAAATCGGTGAGGGGGTTAAGAATGGGAATATCGGATCATTATGTTGTTTTATACAAAATTAAGTTAGTGGGGGCTTGGATGGAGAGGAAAATGATAAGGAAGGAAGTGGGTAGAATTAAGAGTAAAAAGTTATGTGAGCAAGGTAATAAAGATAAGTATTTAAGAGCGCTTGGAAATAAATCAGTTGAATGTGAGCAAGTTGAAACAACAAATCTGGAAAATAGTAGTGAAGTGGGAAATTAGGAAGTAAGAAGGTTAAAAGTGAGTGGTGGAATGAAGAGGTGAGTAGTGAATATGGCATGTTCGTCAGGTGCCAGATTTGTCACTAAATCTGGCAACTTGTCGGTATATTTCAGTATTCTGGCACTTTTTAGCAACTTTCTAGTACTCAGCTACTTTCCTGAGCCTTTTGTAACTTTTTAGAATTTTTCTTGCAATTTCGTTAGTTAATCCGTTAATTCTGGCAACCTGTCGGTATATTTTTATGATTTTGGGTACTATTTTAGCCTTTTTCGATACATTTTATGTATTTTAAGCATTTTATATATATATATATATATATATATATATATATATATATATATATATATATATATATATATATATCTATATATATACATATATATATATATATGTATATATATATATATATATATATATATATATATATATATATATATATATATATATATATATATATATATATTTTTATATATATATATATATATATATATATATATATATATATATATATATATATATATATATATATATATATATTTAGCACTTTCTAAAGCACCCAGCTACGTTTCTGGTTACTTTCAATTGCCCACGTACTTTTCCTGAGTTACTTTCTTGGATTACTTTCATATTCACGTACGATCGTGAATGTTTTTTTTTTTGCAAGACGTCACACTCTGCTATCCCCTGACCCCATTTGATTTGCCTCGTTCGTTTAGTCCCGAGACCCAACAGCCACCCGCCGCCCGCCACCCGCCGCCCGCCGCGTCATTTATATATATATATATATATATATATATATATATATAACATATTACATACACACACATATTATTATTATTACATAGATTTCATACATACATATTACACACATACAGAAAGAAGACATATTATTACACACATTATTATTGAAGAAAGAGTTAGTTACATATTATTACACATATTATTATTACATACATACACATGCATATTAATACACATATTATTACATATTACATACATATTACATATTAGCATATATATATATATATATATGAGTTAGATACATATACATATATATATATATATATATATATATATATATATATATATATATATATATATATATGTATGGTCATGGTATACTTCGCTCTTATGTAGTGCTCGAATACTCGACCGACCGCATGACCAAAATAGTAAGGGGTGGTAAACTAGCAGCAGAAATGATGCAAACCGCAAACCGGAAGTTGCAACCGGATGTTGCAAAGCAACATTACGCAACATTTATTTTTTGACGTTTGATACGTCAAAGTAAGGATTATTGAGGTCAGTAAGACCGAATTTAAGGTCTGGAAGACCATTTTCTGCCTTTTTAACCTGTTTTGGGGGTATTTGCCTCAAAAAGAGGGTTTTTGGTTCCTAGAGAGTTTTAAATAATTGGTAGATCATTTCTGATGGTGCCATTCGATTAATTGAGGTCATTTACCCCTAAAACGACTTTTAAATCGTCTTTCTATGTGTTCTGGTTGGTTTATTACATTGCAAACCATAATCCAGATAGTAAGGCTAACGTTTGATACAAAAATACGCCTCAGGTAGACGGAGATAATATTTACCAACGGTTCGAAGCGTACGGAGCGTAGCTCCGTTACGCGACTCGTCCACACCCACTCACACCGATTAATCGAGACCCGATTAATCGATACTTTAGTATCAATTAATCGATTAATCGTCATTCGAGCACACACACATACACTATATATATATATATATATATATATATATATATGCATATATATATATATATATATATATATATATATATATATATATATATATATATATATATATATATATATATATATATATATATATATATATATATATATATATATATATATATATATATATATATATAGTAGTAGAGAGTATATATATATATATATATATATATACACATACTCATCCCATCACCACAATGACACACACACACACACACATTATTATTGTTACATATTATTATTATTATTACACATATTATTACATATTATTATTATTATTATTACATATACATATATATATATATATATATATATATATATATATATATATAAGCATCCATCAAGTTTATATCACAGAGTAAGATATATATAAGAGGTGTACACACACACACACATGCACACACACACACACACACACACACACACACACACACACACACACACACACACACACACACACATATATATATATATATATATATATATATATATATATATATATATATATATATATATATATATATATATATATTGTCAAATTAAGTGTTCCTGAGGGCAGGGAAGTTGATTTTGAGGCGTTTGGAGCGGTGAATCCAAGTTAAATAACGACCTGACTTGAATTTTCTCTATATTCGTTAAATTTTTACGCTTGAAGCGTTAAATTAGGGGTTCCTGAGGCCAGGGAAGTCGATTTTGAGGTCAAGTTGACCGATGTTTGAGTTTTTAGAAGGTTAGGAACAAGTTTTATAACCCACACTTTTCTCCCTTCTCAATTTAAGGGAGTTCGGGTTGATGTATCCCCTCAAATTTGGTATCCCCTTTATTATGTGGTAATCTCGATGTAGACGACGCTACTTCCCATAGGGTCCCCCTTTAGGGGGTGCCGGCTCCTAAAAATAGGAAATTATCGTAGAGGTATTAAATTTAGAGATTGCATAGAGGAAGAAGGAGTAAGGAGGAGTTGAAACCGGAGTCGGAGTCCAGGGACCCCCCAGAGGGGTCCAGCCTGAAAAAAAGAAGAAATTGATAGAATGCACAAGGAAGTGGAGAAAGGAGTCGGAGTCAGAGAAGGAAGGAGTCGGAGAAGGAGTCTGAGTCGATACCGACACCAATGCTGGAGCCGGTGTGGTGTTGAATTAATAAATATTCGTTTAGCCCCATATTGGTGTCCTTATATATGTTTAAAAGGTCGTAGAACTTGAATATGAGGGTTGTAAGCTCGTAAAGGGTGTCTTGGGACCCTCCCAGGGGTCCCCAGAAGAAAAGCACAGAATGTGTGACAGAAGACTAAGTAAGGAGTAAGAAGGAGGAAGGAAGAATGAGGAAGGAGTAAGGAGGAATAGGAGAAGGAGTCAGAGTTGGTACCGGCACCGGTGCATGGGCCGGTGCGGTGCGGTGCTGATTTAGTAAACATTCGCTTAGCACCATATCGTTATCAATGCATATGTTTATAAGGTCATAGAACATGAATATAAAGGATTCAAGTTCCTAATAGATTTCTGAGACCCCCCCCCTCCCAGAGAGGGGTTCCAACTGAGATAAAAGAGGAAGAAATGTGCAGAAGAGGAAGGATAAATAGAACTGGAGGAAGAGCACGGATGCATCTTACAAAGATAGCCCGTTTTCTAAAGGTTGAAAACTGACATTTCTATTTTCAAATCTCGTTTTCTTTTTATAAGCGTCAACTAATATATATTTTTTTCGTAAGTTAAAACAGGTATATTTTGCTTGCAATTTTTATTTTACAAGTTTCATTTTACATTTATGCTTTGTGTTTAATTTTTTTTATTTTAATTTTTAACTATTTTTAAATTTTTATTATTATTTTTATTTATTTTTCAAATTTTATTTTTATAAGTTTCATGTTACATTTATACTTTATGCTTAATTCTTTACTTTAATTTTTAATTATTTTTAAATTTTTATTATTATTTTTTATTTATTTTAATTTATTTATTTATTTTATTTTTTTTAAAAATTATTTTGTTTTAAAAAACTTTTTTATTTATTTCAATTTTACTTATTTAAATTTATTCTTCAAACTTTATTTTATAAGTTTCATTTTACATTTATACTTTGTGTTTAGTTTTTTATTTTAATTTCTTTAATTTTTATATATTTTTAAATTTTTATTATTTCCTAATTTATTTTTAATTTTATTTATTTTAAAAAACTATTTTGTTTTAAAATACTTTATTTATTTTAATTTTACTTATTAAAATTTATTTTTCCAACTTTAATTATTTTTAGGTTTATTCATTTATTTAAAAATATATATTTTCAAACACTTTGAATTATTTTTTATTTTATTTGTTAACATAATTTTTGTTTTTACTAAAAGTTTTGTTTTTATAGGACCCTAATAGCAGAGTAAAAGCCCGTCGTTTATAAGATACGTAAAGACGTAAGGACGTAAAGCTGTAAAGCAGTAGCACAATCGACCAATAGGGGTACCCTCCCCCAACAGGCTAAGCTTAGTTGTTTTAGTGTTTTAGTGTTTTACAGCTTTAGGATCGATAAAAACATGTTTTTATAGAACCGAAAGCAGTAAAACAGTAGCGCGAGCAACCGCTATGGGGCCCCTATGGGCCCCACCCACTCTGTTACTGATGTTTGCCATTGCTTATCTGCCTTCAAGGTTAATATTTGAACACACCATTCTGTACAAATATCTTAACTACCTAATAATAATAATAATTAATAATATAATAATTTAATTAAATAAGAATAATAATAATAATAAGTAATAATAATAATAATAATAATTAATAATAATAATACATAACACAATAAATAATAATAATTATAATACCATAATATACTAAATTCTTAGTAATAATCTAACTAAAATTAATTATACAATAATGAATAATGATAATAATGATACTATAATCACTAAAATAATAATAAATACATTAATAATAATAATAATAATAATAATAATAAAAATATATGAGTAAGAGTTATGCTTTGAGGAGTCGGAAGCAAAACTTGCATTAGACTTGCATAATGTATGCTACATCAAACATTATGAACAGAATGGATCCCGAGAACGAATACTCCATGATATACTACTCGAACTATAACTAGTTTATAGAACTTTAAGTAAGTTAGGTACGGTCGAGTCAGTAGTAGTTAGTGTGTAGTAGCTACGTAGTGATAGTTAGCTAGCTCAGTGAGTGTCTAGCAGTAACGTAGTCAGTAAGCCAGTAGTTAGTTGTACAGTACAAATCCACTAGTAGGTACTACTCATCATAGCTCGTAAGTAAATTCACCCGATGCCTGTAATTCTTACGTGCGGATCCAAACTATTTCTCTTATAGTACTAGCCGTTTCAATATCTTATACAAACTATTTGATTTCAAGTCCTTTATTGAATAGTGCAAGACCGTTTCATTCGTATTCTTGCTTAGCCGTCTTCGGTGTTTTGTCTGCTTATGTTGATCTTTATCGTTATTTTAAGTAATGATACACCGATTTATACATTTACACTCTCGTTTCCTAAGCGTAGTACTATACTCTAGTTGTGCCATCTAAGTCTAGCCGATACATCTGTATGCTTGTACATAGACTATTATATATCTTACAATGAGGTAACAATTTATTAACTTGTTTAAAGTTATTATATTAACGGGACATGTTCAGTTGCTCACACACCAGAACCTATATTAAAACTAAACATTCCAACAACAAATCCCTTGTTCTTATATCGTCTCAATAAATGACGTCACAACATAAGAGGCTATGATTAGTTCATTGCAACCAATCACAGTCACGGACGACAAATAACATTAGATAAGAATGTATAGTGTAGAAAGCTCCACAACATTTTCAGCCCTGTTTCACACTGTATGTCATCGAACATAAAGATGGCTCTCAATGGCTGATGATAGGTGATTATTATATCCTGCTATTTATATTTATGACCTGAGTTGTTTATTTTTCATCCACACACGCACGCACACACACGCACACACATTCAGGCACATACTATTATTCATGTTATTATATAACTGTTTAACAAACATTTAATCAAAACTTCACTTAAACATATACTTTAGGAAGAGACATTTAATATGTATTACAAAACATTATGCAATAATGATGTCTAACAGTTATCGGTTTTTACCAATTTAGGCTTTAAGGATGAAAATAATTTTACGATTGTAACATGAGCATAATACCCCGCCCCCCCCCCCCCCCCCCCCCAGTTCTGTCACTGGCATATATATATATATATATATATATATATATACTATAGTATATATATATATATTTGTATATTATATATATAAATATATATTATATATATATATATACTTATATTATATATCACTAATTATAAATATAGTATATGAGAAACATTTTAACTGATGCTCCGGTGTTAATGGACTTGATTAACAATCTTTCAAATGCATTGCAAGCAATTGGCCAGTACACTATTGTAAAAAAATACAATTTACTTTTAACGACACTCAGTTGATAATTCATTTATCCCCACTTATTATTATTATTATTATTATTATTTTTCATTTAATTATATTATTATTATTATTATTATTATTATTATTCATATAATTATTATTATTAGGACGTCTTTATTATCTATTATTATATATTATGATTAGATATTATTATATTATATTAGCTCTTCTTATTATTCATCTTATTATTACTTATTTTATAATTATATATTAATTATTATGATTGATTATTATTATTAATTATTATTATCTATTATTATTATGATTATTATATATTATAGTTATTGATTATTGATTGATTATATATTATTATTATTATTATTATAAAGGAAAAATCATAGTTTAACTAAACGTTCTGTACAATTAAGTTTATTATTTATTGATCAGATGTGCAATACATCATTTATGGATAAATACCGTACATTGAGGTAAATAATTTATTGATTTGGAAAATACTCTTATGGTTAGATTTTAAAATTTCGAGATATTGTAGCGGATTCTAGCGGAGTGCTGACTTCAAGCCCTGGTTAGATCTTAAGAGATATCTGACGGCAAAATTGGACGTCTGAAGCTTGATATTCACTTTATTTACAAGTGCCAAGCCGGATTTATTTGGTGTTGCCTAATTACAGATACAAAAGCTACTGGCAGAATTTCACTAGAATAGTCAACGTCTATTTATAATAGGTCAAGTGAAGCCTAGCGCGAGCGCGCCCGCATGCG
>JABUQX010123452.1:45000-47500 GCA_015478945.1 Trachelipus rathkii | reverse complement strand
TTTTGATAGAGTGCCAAGGGAGTTATTGTGGAGGGAACGAAGAAGAAAGAATATAGAATACCTGAGAAATTGTTAAAAGCAGTAAAAGCAACTTATTGAGACAAGTAATGCAGAGTAAAGACTAATTTCCGGTAGAGGAATGGTTATCAATGTCACAATTGGGGTAAGAAGGGAGCGTGCTGTCTCCAATTCTGTCTCCAGTATATTTACAGTGCGATTGCGAAGAATCGGTGCGACAGAGTGGAGGATAGACGAGTCAAAGATGGTGATGTACACAAGTATCAGGAGGCCAATACTGACGTTACGGAATGAAGCATAGGGCTCTGTATACGAGAGCAGAAGAGCAAGTTGGAGAGCGTGCGAGATGCGCAGTGGTTGCGACTGATTACAAGGAGTGACAAGAAGAACAGGAAGAGACAATGCAGGAGGTAGGGCAGATTTTTGGGCGTGAGAAGCGTGGATAGAGCTTGTGTGAGAACGGACAGCTGCGGTGGTACGAGACATGTTAGAGATGGAGGGGCAACAGAATACCCAGAGATCATCCGGAATGGATTAACGGAGGGGAGAAGACAGTTGGTGGAAGACGACCTAAGTTAGTGGAGCGACAACGTGAGAGCGCAATGGTGAGAGAGGAAGAAAGCGTCCAGATGTGAGGCGTCCTGAGGACAAGAAGACGTTGAGAGAATTTCGTGCAGTGACAAACTGACAGATGCATTCATCTACAGGAGATGGTGAGAAAGTATAATATATACTTATATATATATATATATATATATTATATCATATATATATTATATATATATTTATATATATATATTATATATTATATATATATATATATATATATAATATATATATATATATACTAATATCCCTTATTTGAGTAATATGGAATCCATTATATTTATTTTTTTCATGTTTTTTTTCATATATTGTTACTTTATGATATTAACAATAAATTTCAATGTTGATAAACAGGATCAAAAAATTTTAAATTAAAAAAGGAAATTTTTTAATAAAATCGTACTTTTTTAAGCATCGTACGTTGGTAGTTACTGGGAGAACGAAAAGAGTCCGTAATAGTTTCTGAAACGCAAGAAATCTTATTTAGAAAAACCCTATAACAAGAAAAAAAAGGTTTAGTGTCAAGGAGATGGAGAATTTAAGGTAATAAAACTACATTGCATATTATGATCCATAGTATGTTAGTGTATAGGTTTCACTTTATCGTGCGATCCATAATATTAGGTTTTGGCTTAGGACCCTCCTAGTTCAGGTTATGATAAGTTTTGTCAAGTATACACAGAATCAATATATGAAAAAAATCAATTAGGACCGAATTATACATCGGAACATTATTTTTCGGTACCTCTTTCACGTTTTAACACTAAAAACATTTTCTTTCTCATGCAAAATGTACGTTCATTGCTTAAACTTATATTATTCATTTTTGATATTTAAAATTTCGTAATCTTTTCTTATCGTCATTTTAATTTCTTGTTCAGTATATACTATACTAACAATAATATATGAAAATATAAATAAAACCGCAAAATAACCGATCAATATAGCTCAACAAGGTCAGTCCGGATTTAGGTTTGGGGCCCTAAGCTATTCAAGGTAATGGGCCCCCTTATATATTATATATATTATATATATATATATATATATATTATTATATATAATAAAATTATATTATATTTTTATTTATAATAATATAATATATATATATAATATATATAATATACCGATATTATGTAACTAATTCTATTACCGCCTTTGTTAGTATCACCTAAAAGTACGAAAAATGCTTTAAAAATTGTTAAAAAAATATGTAAAAATGCTATGAGGAAAGAAAGGGTAACCAGTAGTTAACACTAAAACATTCAAAAAAAACGTTAACACAAGCACATCACCTATCAGATCAGATTTAGTTCATTACTGTGAAAAACATCTTTTGTCTGCACTTTTCAGCAAGACGTCAAGTACGATAGATCTAGGGAAATATTTACAGAGTAAAATAAATGAAGAAGAGATAATATGAATAGAATAATCCGGCCCTGACTACGCTCACACAAATGAATAATATTTTTTGAATTCAGGAGACAAAACATTTTATAAGTAAAAAAAAAAAATTAATTTTTTTTTATATGTGAAATAAAGAGCATCTCATTGGTACGTTTGGCTGCTTTGGCAAGGTAAATCAGAAAAAATCTTACGATCGCTGGCAGCAAACTGTGTGCGAGCGTTCGTGTTGCGAGAGGAGAGAGAGTATGTTAGGGTTTGTTAATTCTGATTTTATTTAGAATAAATATTAAAAATATATTATATACTATATGATATATATATATATAATATATATATATATATATGTACTATATATATATTATATATATATATATAATATATATAATATAATATGATTAATATTATATATATATATTGCCCGTAGGGTTATTAACTTCTAATCTTAGTTATTTTCTTTTCTATTTTATCGATT
>JABUQX010123452.1:35000-42500 GCA_015478945.1 Trachelipus rathkii | reverse complement strand
TTATATATATATATATATATATATATATATATAATATATAATATTATATATTATAAATAATATATATTATATATAATTATATATATAATTATATCAATTAAGCATTAAGAACCCTAAAAATACTCTCTCTCCCTCTCGCACACAGCGCTCACACAGGTTTGCTGCCAGCGATCGTAAGATTTTTTCTGATTTACCTTGCCAAAGCAGCCAAACGTACCAATGATTATGCCTCTTTTTTTTCAATAAATGATTAATTAATTTTTTTTTTTACTTTTATAAAGTATGTTTTGTCTCCTGAATTCAAAAATATATTCAGTTGTGTGAGCGTAGTCAGGGCCGGATTATTTATCATTTATTTTTATTTACTTTATTTAAATATTCAACTAGATTCTTATATCGTTTACTTACGTCTTGCTTGAAAAAGTGCAGACAAACGATGTTTTTCACAGTAATGGAATTAAATCTGATTCTGATTTTAAGGTGATTCTGGTTAAGTTTTTTTGAATTTTAGTGTTAACTACTGGTACCGCTTTTCTTTCCCTCATTAACATTCTTTAAATATTTTTTTTAACATTTTTAAAGCATTTTCTACTTTTAGGTGATACTAACAAGGCGTAAAGAATTAGTTATATAATTATGTAATATATATATATATATATATATATATTATATAATATATATCATAATATAAATATATATATATATATTATATATATATATATATTATATATATATATATATATAATATAAAAGGGGGCCATTACCTTCAATAGCTTAGGGCCCCTCAAACCTAATCCAGGACAACTGACCGGTGTGAGCTATCATTGATCGTTAATTTGCGTCTTTATTTATACTTTTCTTTTTATTGGTTAGTATATATACTAACAATAATTAATGACGATAAGAAAGATTACGAATTTTAAGAATATTAGAAAATTGAAATAAATTAAAGTAAGCACATAACGTACATTTGCATGAGAAAGAAAACTGTTATTTAGTGTTTAAAACGTGAAAGATATGTACCGCGAAAAAAAGATTCCGATGTATTTAATTCGGTCCTTAATTGATTTTTTTCAACTTATTGATTCTGTGTATACTGACAAAATATCATAACTGAATTAGGAGGGTCCTAAGCCAAAACCTAACATATATGGATCGACAATGCAGTAAAACTCAACCTAGCATATATGGATCGACGATGCAGTAACTTCTTACCTAAACCCTAGATGGATCTATCTTTGCCGAACCTTTTTTTTCTGTTATAGGGTTTTCTAAATAGATCTTCTTGCCCGTTTCAGAAAACTATTAGGCGACTCTTTCGTTTCCCAAGAACGTACCACGTACGATGCTTAAAAAAGTACGATTTTATTAAAAAATTTTTGTTTTTAATTTAAATTTTTTGATCCTGTTTTATCAACATTGAAATTTATTGTTAGTATCATATGAAGTAACAGATATATGAAAAAAAAAACATGAAAAAGATAAATATAATGGACTATTATCATGAAGGAATATTATACTATATATATCATATATATATATATTATATATATATATAATATATAAATATATATATATATATATATTATATAATACTATATATATTTAATATTTACTATATATATATATACTATAATATATATATATTTCTCACCAACTCTCCTGTGGATGATGATCTGTCACGCTGTGCATGCACGAAAATTCTCCAACGTCTTCTGTCCATCCACATCTAGGACGCCTCCACATCCTGGACGCTTCTTCCTCTCTTCCCATTGCCGCTCTCACGTTGTCGCTCCATCTAATTTTAGGTCCCCACACTTCTTCTCCCCTCCGGTATCCAATCCGATATCTTCTGGGCTATTTGTAGCCCACCTCCATCTCTTAACATGTCCGTCACCCCCGCAGCTGTCCTTCTCCACCAAGCTCTACCACGCTTGCTCACGCCCAATCTGCCCAACCTCCTCATTTCTCTTCCTGTTTCTTCTTGTCACTCCTTTAATCAGATCGCAACACGCGCATCTCGCACGCCTCCAACTTGCTCTTTGCTCTCGTACTTAAGAGCCATGCTTATGTCCACTCAGTTTGGCCTTCTGTAACTTGTTACATCACCATCTTGACTCGTCATCCTACTCTGTCCGCACCGATCTTCCCGCAACTGTCCATTAATACTGAATCAGAATATGGGACAGGGGCACGCTCCCTTCTTCACCACCAATTGTGACATTAAACCATTCTCTCTCACCGGAAATAGTCTTTACTCTGCACTTACTGTCTACATAAGTGTTTTTTACTGCTTTTAACAATTCTAGGTATTTAATATTCTATTCTTGCTTAATTCCCTCACAATAACTCCCTTGGCCACTCTATCAAAAGCTTTTCTAGTTCTACGAAAGCTGCACATGTTTTCCTGTAATCCCATTCTTTTCGACTTCATCATTTTCAAAGAGAACACCGGATTCTATAGTCGATCTTCCGTCTGAAACATTGTTGCCTTCTAGCTTGTTCCACCACCTCTCTGAGCCTTCTCTCTAATATCCTTTCATAGATCTTTGCCAGGATGCAACATTAATGCAATCCCTCTTAGTTTCCACATTCTTGTTTCCTATCTCCGTTTTTAATAGGGCAGAGTGTTGCCCGACTCATTCACAGGACCTCCTCATCTCTCCAACACCTGTTTATCAGATTTAACATCCATCTTGTTCCCTTCAACTCCCATTTCCTACAGAATCTCCGCAACGTATTCCATGCTTCTCCCTCCGCCTTTTCCGCTCTTCATAACCTTTCAACGCCACCATCTCTCCTCTTCCGTGATCAGACCACTATTCTCTCTCTCAGCTTCAACAAATCAGGCTCTCGCAATCTCTCCTCCACCACGCCTTCCACATGCTGTACAATCCTCTAGAATACTCCTCCATCTCTCGTCATCTCGTCATTTGGCTCTACCATAGGACTTCCCGTTTCGCCCTTTATTACTTTATACGGCTAGTGCCATTGTGTCTAGCTTTTTCCTGTAATTCTTAGCCATATTTTAAAAACTTGCTTTCGTTTGACGCCTGCACATCTTCTTCCACTCGTTTCCGATTTTCTTTCCCAGGTGGTTTCCTTTTTCATCCTTATATCTATAAATATATATTTATATATATATATATATAATATATATATATATAATATATTATATATATAATATATTATATATTATAATATATATTATATATATATATATTATATAATTATAATATATATATATATATATATAATATTATAAATATATATATAGAATATATTATAAATATATATATTATTGTAAATGTTCGTATAATTTATAAATGATCTTTTACATATTTTTGTTTATGTTTTATTACATTTTTTGTTTTTCCTTGAAAAATCTTCTGCAGTTTTTTCTTAACGATTTCGAATTTTCTTCTTTTTTAATTTTGTATGATTTTTTATTAGTTTCTTTTTTTTTTTAGAAAAACTGTTTTAAATTATTAAATAAGAAACTTTAATTTAACAAATTTTAACTTTTAACCTTTGTCAGATTATCGAGTATATATATATTATATATATAATATATAATAT
Organism: Trachelipus rathkii; assembly: GCA_015478945.1. NCBI lineage: Eukaryota > Metazoa > Arthropoda > Malacostraca > Isopoda > Trachelipodidae > Trachelipus > Trachelipus rathkii. Next base: position 38,921 of record JABUQX010123452.1, on the reverse strand, counting down.
ATATAATAATATATATATATATTAATATATATAATATATATATATATTATTAATATATAATAATATATATATATATATATATATTATATATATCTATATATATATATATATATATATATATATATATATATATATAAAACGTAGACGAAACACCATGAACAATGTCAGTTGTTATTTGACGTTTCGTGCTCTTCTGAGCACTTTCATCAGCCACTATCAGAAATTACAATACAAATTAAAAATTCAAAAAAAAAATCTAAAAAATACAAAGTGATAACTAGTTTTGATAACCTATCGAAGTCAGAGCCAAAGGAGCCAAAGTGTAAAAAATATATTAACTATGATATCTATTTATACTAAATATATCAAGAATTAGTTGGTTAAAAAAAAAAAAAAAAAAAAAAAAAAAAAAATTAAAATTTAGGTAAAAATATTGTAAATGTTAAAAAGGAAAATTCTCATTAAACAAGATTAAAATAAGTGAAGTTTAAGCTGAAGGATTGTTCGGGAGTTAAAAGCTCACGGCTTAATGCTGACTGATTAAAGAATTTCCATGGATTTTTTTATCATTCACCAGTGACCGAGGCGAGAATCGAAAGCTTGTAGTGGCGATACGGTGGGTCCTTTTCGATGAGCAAGTCTACGAATCGATGAGAACTCAGGTGCTGAGAGCGGCAACTCAGTACGATAAGAGACTCCCTTGTGTTTTGCAATTCTGATCTGAAGTTGCAGGCCAGTTTGGCCTACATAGCAAGCATTACAGCATGCACATTTGTACAAATATACCACAGAAGAGCGTAAACCAAGAGGAATCCGGTCCTTGCATCTAAAAAAGTTACTCAGTTTAAAATTATTAGTTGGAACAAAAATAAATGAGGCAAATGGAAAGTGTTTCATTAGAACCGAATTGAGAGACTTTATCAGGGAATCAGCATACCGTCCAGTATAGGGGATTTTTAAATAGATTTTCTGTTTAGGAACGTCAGAGACAGGGATGCTAGGTCTAAAGTGATTTTCTAAAAAATTAAAAAGAATCTTATCAAACAAATCCATTGGAAAACAATTGAAATTAACTAATAAACAATGACATTGTCGTGGTGTTTCGTCTACCTTTTCTATATTAAATTGAGGTTCCCTAAGAACAAGTCAATTGCCTGATATATATATTATATATAATATATTATATATTATATATTTTATAATATATATACTATATATATATATATATATTTATAATTATATATATATAATATATATATATATATATTATATATATATATATATAAATATATAATATACCAACTGTGTATACATATCTCGCCCCCTGGCCACCCTCCCTTCAGAGTGGCCACACCTAGCTAAGGATACCCCTGCCGCCCACCCAGTCCGGCTTCCTCAAAGATCGCTTAAAATTTTTGATGGTTTAAAAGTGTGCTCCTGGGACGTATGGTTAGTGGGAACACTCTGGAGGAGGTGAGACAGTCTACGGGCCTGGATTGCATTTTGGCAGATATTGATTGTGTCTGATTAGTTTAAAACTTGTATTGTGTATGAATATTGCGAGGGCTTGGGGGCTTGGCCCGCCATTCTTAGTTTGGCCAAAGATGATTGGACTGTTACAGGAAGAGATTCGAATTCAATGCAACTTCTGGTGGATATTCATTTAGTATATTGTTTGCTCTGTTTCTTAAATAATTTTCAGTTATGTGTGTGTGGATTTGTTCTTTGCATAGGAGTGTGCCCTTGTGGGGGACGGCTTTTGTTAGGATTTGTTTGGATACAGTAAGCCGGGGAAGAGGAGGCTGTTTACCTGTGGTTAGAGGGGTTGGAAAGGCAGGTGCATGGGTGTAAGTAGTTGTGTTTAGCGTGAACTGTGCGGCCTATCATTTCTTTTATTACTAATATATATATATATATATATATATATATAATATATATATATATATATATATATATATATTATATATATATATATATATATATATATATATATTATTATATTATATATATATATATATATATAAATATATATTATATAATATATATTATATAATGGCCAGCCTCCGAAAGCATCATGATGTAGCTAAAAAACTATATAACAGCTACAGGAAAATAAACATTTTTGATTTCAGCAACCAATTTTCATTCGATGAAAACTTTAAAAAAAAAAATTCTATTCTTATTTTGAATATCTTATTCATAACACCTTAAATATTAGTATAATTCTTAGGTCTGCAGCGTACGCTCTTTACCCTCTCCATTTCTGCAGTAGTCGAGAGAAAGAGTTATCCAAATATTGTTTTTTTATTATCTCTGGAGAAAATGTTAATTTTTCTTTTTATTTCCTTCTTAGGGGGTTCGGAGCAGACGGAAGGGACAGGAGGGGGACGATTTCGTTCCCCCCCGTCGTTTCCCCCGGGAGCCGACGAAAACCCGAGGCTCTGTAGATCTTTGTGGTTACCTGGGTGATCTGTTAGTAAGAAAAATTCGACAATTTGCAACTTTTGACGTACTCCCCGTCAGCGATAGAGCTCCTCGTTCTTCTCAAAAAATGATTATTATTAAACACAGAATTTCCAAGATTTTTAACAATTTTACTTTTTCAAAAGCTTTTTTTTTTTTTTAATTCATGGAATAAAAATGCTCCAGATTACATAAAATTTTCATTATTTTCCTGTAGCTGTCTATAGTTTGTTTTTTCGTTACATGCATGTTGCATTCGGGAGGCTGACCTTATATTATATTATAATATTATAATATATATATATAATATATAATATTATATATATATATTATATATATATAATATATATATATATATAATAATATATATATTATATAATATATATATATAGTTATATATTATATATATATCCAGCAGGTTTGCCTGTTGCGAGTTATTGTTGATAATTATATGTTATAGGATTATCTTTAACGCATGACTTCCAAAAACGTTTTGTTTTCTCGATAATCACGTATAGTTTTTTTTCCCTATGAACATTTTCAAACTCTTGAAACCAATTGTTCGCCAAACGTAAAGAAACGTTTGAATAACAGGACATATAAGTTGGAGATATGTTCGTGTGAATGACTGTTTGTTGGAATTTCAAAACGCACAAAGTCGTTCATGACTTGGTATCTATGCGTATGCTAAAGCGAATGTATCTTTTCCATTTTGTGACATGCAGTATTCTTTTCAAATATGGCTTCGGCGATCGGTCTAATAATGCTGATATATTTGTTATTATTTGCGGAAATTATGTCGTCTTAAAGCAGAGACAAAATATTACAAACTTTTTATCAAGATAAAGCATGGGCACCACATGTATTGAAACAAATAATATTGTATTGAAGCTTTACCACTACGGAGTACAGGTTAAATATCATCCATGCCTTTTGCCCCTCCAATGGTTTGGAGAGAACCCACATATCATTATAATGACTTATTACTGCCGACATCCGTTCGTGGTTATAATATTAAAAAATCCTACCATCTACAGTAAGACCTGTACCCCATAATGAACAGCCACCTGTTTCATTGCCGCCCAATTCAACAGAGGCATATCATGACCTAGACAATGAAAGCAGTGATGACAACGATGTTTATATTTCCGAGGTAAGTGATGGCATCCCTGAATTACTAAGGAAGAGCTGAATAATTTAGTGCGAGATTTATATTTGTCAAAAAGACAAAGCGGAACTCTTGGTCCAAGATTGAAAAGTAAATATTTATTACCTTCAGGAGCACATATTGATGGTAAAGATAACATGAAAGGGAATAACTTCAATATTTTCATGAAGAGATTGACCTTGTTTACTGCAATAATGTACAGGAACTAATGACATATTTTGGAATAATGCATCAACTCTCAGAGTGGAGATTATTTATTGATTCTTCTAAGAGAAGTTTAAAAAGAGTCC
>JABUQX010123452.1:25000-30000 GCA_015478945.1 Trachelipus rathkii | reverse complement strand
TAAATTGGGCAATAAAATCCAGATGACGAAATTCACGAGGAGAATAGTGTAAAGAAACAGAAGTAATAGCAGAAGTGAGTGGTTTATGATCTGTGAGAACATAAAACTGACGACCTTCAAGAAAATATCTAAAGTATTTAATTGAAGAATATACAGCAAATAGCTCACGACCAAAAGTACTATAGCGAGTGACAGCAGGAGGAAGTTTCTGAGAATAAAAAGCGAGAGGAAGCCAAGCACCATTTTGCAGTTGCTCTAGTGAAGCTCCTACAGCATAATCACTGGCGTCTACAAATAGGCGAGTTTCAGCACCGTGTTCAGGAAAAACAAGAAGAGTGTTGTTGACCAATAGAGTTTTACTCTGTTCAAAAGCCTCACAAGCAGCATCAGTCCAATTAACCATTGTCGAGCTGCCCCGACGACCTTGAACAAGCAAAGCAGTAACTGGAGCTAATATGGCAGCAGCCTTGGGGAGGAAACGACGATAAAAATTAAGGAGACCTAGGTAAGCACGAAGATCTTTCTGAGTGGTAGGAAGAGGATAATCACGAATAGCAGAAACACGATCGGGTAGTGGAGAAAGACCAGAAGAAGAAATTTTATGGCCAAGAAAATGAAGAGAAGCAGCACCCAAAATGCATTTCTCGAAATTTAAACGAAGACCAGCTTGAGATAAACGAGAGAAAACAGTACGAAGATGAGAAAGATGCTCCTCCGGAGAACGAGAAGCAACTAATAGATCATCAATGTAAGCATATACAAAGGGTAAACCACGTAAAACATGATCTATCAAACGTTAAAAAGTAGCACTGGCATTACGAAGACCAAATGGCATAAAATTATATACATAAAATTGCCAAAAGGAGTTGCAATACAAGTTTTAGGACGATCATCAGGATTAACAGGAATTTGAAGAAAGGCAGATTTTAAGTCAAGAGAAGAAAAAATGGTGCATCCATTTAGAGAAGAAGTAAAATCATGAAGGTGAGGAATAGAATAAGTATCAGCAACAGTTTTAGAATTTAGTAACCTGTAGTCCCCAACAAAACGAAAAGAATCTGGCCCTTTTTTAACAATGTGAAGCGGAGAAGCGTAAGGAGAAGTAGAAGGGGAAACAATACCCTTTTCCAGAAGCATGTCAAATTCAACACGCGCAATCTTTAACATTTCTGGAGAAAGTCTGCGAGCCTTGCAAACAGGAGGACTACCCTTTGTTTCAATGTAATGCATTACATGGTGAGACGCAGGAGAAAGATTAGAAATAGGCTGGATTAAGTCAGAAAATTCAGAATGCAAAAGAGCGTGAAAAGAAGAATAAGAGGAGGAATCAGGAAGATTGATACCATAAATAGAAGAATCAAAAAGAACAGCATTACAAGAAAGAGAAGTAGTGTCATCAAGTAGACGACTATTGGCCATGTCAATAAGAATATTGAAATGACTTAAAAAAATCAGCACCAATGATGTTTTGTGTAACATCGGCCAAGAGAAAAGTCCAACGGAAAGAACGACGCAGACCAATAGATAGAGTAAGGAGTTGTTCACCATAGACAGCAATGCTAGAACCATTAGCAGCCCGTAAATGAGAAACAACAGGCGGAAGAGAAGAGCAAAAACCATGAACATTCAAAATAGAGAAACTACTGCCCGAGTCAATAAGGAAAAACCGCTTAGAATCACCATCAAATATACGTAAAAGCGAACCTGGAAGAACAGCATTAACTTCAGGAATAGAAACAGAAGAAGAATCAACAGAAATAGGAACAGAAGTAGGAGCCGTAGTAGTAGTAGCATTAACCGAAGACGAATAAGAAATAGTAGGAATATAAAGCGAATCAGAATTGGAATTGGAGGAATTGACCAAGGGAGGAGCGCAACGATCTACGGTCCCCCCCGAGGGGAGTTTCCCTGAAGAGGATTTGTAGATTTAAAATTACAGGGAGGAATGCAGTTACGTGCTCTAACACCAAAATGATAATGATAGTAGCATAAAGGAGAACCCTGAGGAGGTTGTGGCAAAGAAGAACGGGAAGGTGAAGGAGACGAGAGTCTAGTTGGCGGAAGATTGCAGATTGGCTACACTTGACAACGAGAGGATTAGAAGGAATTTGTTGGTTTGGCAGGAAGATACCATCTTGAACTTCAGTATCTGTTCAACAAGTAAGAATGTTGAGAAGAGGGTATCTAAGATGAATTCTGGAAAGATGGAGGAGGAGTACAAAGAGAAGAAGGAGCAGAGGAAGATAGAGCAGCGGAAGACGAAGATATAGAAGGAAGAGAAGAAGAGTTAGTAGCAAATTGAGAAGGAAAAGTAATAGAAGAAGAAGAAGGCATAATCGCGAGAGTAGAACCCATAGGGGTAAAAGAAGGATAAGTTATAGGAGAAGAAAAAGATTGATTGGCACGAATAATAATATCCGCACGTTCGGCTAAATCTTGAAGAGACAAGGCGTCACCATGAGAGCAAGGAAGTACTAACAAAGGCAGGAAGACGGTCCAGGAAGAGAGTGCGAAGAAGAGATTGGTTACTATCAGCAAGGGGACCAGAAATAGAGAGCATACGGGTAAGAAGCTGTGAAGGAAGACGATCACCCAACACCTCATGTTTTAACAATTCGTGAAAACGGGTAGCATCAGAAGGAGAAAGATGGCGACGTAATAATTCACAAAGAGTAGAATAAGGAGTAAGAGAGGAGCTAACTGAAGGTAAAAGATTAGGGATTGATTTCTGCACTTCATAGGGAATGGAGAGCAGAAAAGCATTTGCTTTCTCGAATTCTGTAGGAATCGGAGCAAGGAAAATATCAAATTGTTGAATTGTAAAATCAACATCATCTCGCCTAAATTGCGGTGGGGTTAGGCGAGGAACACGTGATATAGGCCAGGAAGTTGCCGGCAAAGTTGCAGAAAGAGGAGGCAGTGGAGTACTCTGTTGATGTAGTGGTTGTTGATGTTGAGACATCAATAATTGTTGATTTAGCGATTGTTGTAACAGATAGTGTTGGTGTGGATCATACAAAGGCGGATGATGAGAAAAATTTTGAGACGAAGACATGAGAGGAAATATAGTCGAAGAGGAAGGAATAGAATCAGATAACGTATTAGAGGTATTAGGAGCAATAGTAATAGGAGCAGTAACAATATTGGTAGTAGAAGTAGTAGCAGTAGTGGTAGTAGTAGTAGTAACAGTAGTAGTAGACATATTGAAGAGGATAAATATAATTATTTTTATAACTCAAAGATAATGGGTTTCGAACAAAATAAAAACAAAAATGATATACGATAATGTAAAATAATATAAAAATATAAACAAAAAATAAGAATATATCAATTAGTAATATGAAAAGTGAGTGTACAAGTATCCAGGGTCACCATTTAAAGTGACACTTTAAGGTCACCTTATATAAATAATTTTGTTGTGATGCGAAATATTTAATATTTTACAATTTAATTAAGATAACACTTTAATGTCGCCTTATATAAATAATTTGATTGTGATGCGAAATATTAATATTTTATAATTTAATTAAAATACAATTTTTGTAGGACAGCAAGATGTTCCAATATGTATTCTTCTTGATTGTAGAACTGAAGGAAAAATTAATCGAGCATAACAAATCTTCGTTTTATTCTTTGGTTCTAGAATAAGAGATAATACAGAAACCTGTGGAAATTACCACAGTTACTTTATATTTAATAATAAAAAATCAATACTATCACAAGAAAAATAAAAATAAAAATAATAATTACCAATTTCTCTTTATAAAATAATCATGAAAATTTATAATAATAATACAAATATAATAATTATTAATAATAATAATAATAATAATAATAATATAATACAAATAATAATAATAAAAAATATAATTACCCATTCATCTTTGAGTAGAAACAAATAAGGGTTTTATAATTAGAATAATATTTAAGAAGCTTTTTGTTGTAATTTAAAACTAAAGTTTAGAAGTATATAACTGTAATTTATAGCTTAAGTTTGCAAGTGTTTTCCTGAAACAAATTGAATTCATAAATATACTTGTAAAAAAAATATAAAATATTAAAAATAAAAAATAGGGTAACTACAGATACCTTCCCTCTCAAGAAGACTGGAAACGCACTGGTTTCAATAGCGGACGCCCAAATCGCGAGGTAGAAGGAACTATAGCAGGCGAAGCATGAGATATAAGAGAAGGAGAAGGAGAAGAAACAGACACAGAAGAGGAAACTTCACAAGAGGGAACGTCAGGAGGAAAAGGTAAAATGTCAGGAGGTAAAGCAAAATCAAGGATAGGAGGTAAAATCGGAGGAGGAAAAGACAAGGAAGGCATGTGATGAGAAACAGAAGAAGTAGTGGCGGTAATAGAAGGACTAGTAGAAGTAACAGAAAGTGGAACTGTAGTAGTAACCACCACAGCCTCGTGTAAGGGAGAGGAAGACACAGGAACAATTCGTGAAGGAAAAGATGGAAACAAGGAGGAAGAGCCAATGTCAGAATCTCATCCAAACCATCAGAAGAATCATATACAATATATATATATATATTATATATATATTATTAATATATATACTATTATATATTTATATATATACCTATATATATATATATATTATATATATATATATATAGTATATAGTATAATATAATATTACTATATATTAGTGATGGACCGGATGTCAAAAATTGACTGTTTGCGGAATTGCGGATTGCAGATCGGATCTTAAAGAGGATGAGGATGCGGATGCGGATCTAAAGTTAGCATGAGGATGCGGATGCGGATGCGGTTGTTACCTTTGTAAGCTTGAATTAACAATATATATATATAACAAGCATATATATATATATATATATATATATATATTACATATATATATATATATATATATATATATATATATATATATATATATATATATATATATATTATATATATATATATATATATAATATATGTATAATATATATATATATATATATATATATATATATATATATATATATA
>JABUQX010123452.1:7500-15000 GCA_015478945.1 Trachelipus rathkii | reverse complement strand
ATATATATTATTTAATATATATATATAATATTATATTTAATTATATAATATATTATATATATATAATATATATATATATATAATATATATATATATGTATATATACATATATATATATATTATATATATATATATATATTATATATATATATATATATATAATTATTATATATATATATTCATTATATATATATATATATATATATAGTATATATATTATTCCTAAAAATTGATTTGGGGATATCTTTATCTTTTTACAGCTCCAAAGATATCAATTTTATGAATATATTATATATTATTATATATATATATATATATTATATATATATATATATATAATATTATTATATATACTATATATATATATATATATATTATATAGTATATATATATATATATATAATATACTATATTTATACATTTATATATACTATTATATATATTATATATATATATATATATATATATATATATATATATTATATATATAAGATATATATATATATATATATATATATATATATATATATATATATATTCCTAAAATTGATATTTGGAGTCTGTAAAAGATAAGAAGGAGATTAAAGTCTTCCTTCCTTCCTTTGTTCTTCCTTTAATGTATTGTTTTTATCTTCCTTAAAATAGTTGCCTTTTCTCAGCCATTCTGTAATTTATTTTTTATGTTTATAGTTATTTTTTTTATTTATTTTATCATTGTTTCCTTTATTTAAAAACTTGGTAAATAAATATTTATTACACGGTTATGAAAGAGATTTTATGCTGGCTCGTTTATATGTTTTTTTTAATCAGTTTTTTTTTCATGCTGATTTAAAAATATTTATTGATTTTTCAAAGCTGATTTTTAATTTATGAGTTTTTAGTGTTGATTTTTAAGTATTAAATGAAGTTTTCCCCTATTGTGTTTTTCAGTAATTTTAAGTTATTCAGTAATTCTGTTAAAATAATTCAGGGAAATATATTAAAATAACAAAGTATAATGTCCTATACAATAAAAATTATAATTAGTGAAAAGATTCCAGCGGGAACTTTGAGCAGATATATTTTAAAAGCTGAAGTCCAAAACTGTTATTTCTCAAAAGATTTATATATTATTATATATATATATACTATATAATATTATATATATATATATATATTATATATATATATTATTATTATAATATATATATAATAATAATATATATATATATATTATTTATATATATATATATACTATAGCCGTTATATTTCGAAAGTTCAAAATCAGAACTGTTTTCAAAAGATCAAACTCGGAACAATTATTCTTCAATAGATATTCTTTAAAGTTCAAACTACGAATCGTTATTCTTCAAATCGTAAAGTGCAGAACCGCTATTCCTCAAATGTTTAAACTCGGAAGCATTAATTTTCGAGTTCAGACATTAAAAATTTGTTGTTCAAAAGTTCAAACTTAAATTCTTTATTTTCCAAAACCTCAAATTTCGAACCATTATTTTTCAAAACTTCAAATTCACAACCATTAAGCTTCAAAAGTCCTACTCAGAACTGTTCACAAAAGACAACCAAAATCAAATCATAATCGCTATTCTTGGTAAAGGAACCCTTCATTCTCTTCCACTCATCTCCATCATTTCTAACACCATCCCTGCCACCAAACCTGTCTAAATCTTTCATAACTCCATCCATATATCAAATTGAATAAAACCCAAAAAGTAGACCATAACACATTCTGCTCACTCACGCTTATTTAATATTGAACCAATTCACAATTTTCTCACGATCTATTTAATTCTTACACACGCTTCACTATAAGTATGTAAGTATAAGGGTAAGTATTGAGAAGCCTACCAAAAACACCTTATATCACTTAACACCTGCCATAATCAGAGCTTTCCCTATTAATCCTATCATAACGCCTGTTGCAAATCCATTAAAACCTAAATTACAATTTATTCTCCTTCCTCTTTCCCATTTTCCCAATCATTTTGTTTCAATGTATAGATTGATCCATGTCATCCCTTTCTATCACTTTTCTAAACGCACCTGGTGAATGTTCTTCACCAATCAATCCTTCAATACCATGTGCTCTTTAGGAAAATTAATAAAAAATTAGATTTATAGAGCAGTACTTAAAATAATTTCTATTATACATACAGATTTACCTGTATCCGTCCTCTACCCTTTATACTCCCAATAAGTACTTATTATTGCGTCATCTCCAATAACCCTCGGAAACTGTACCCTCCAATAGAAGACTGATTGTTACACAGGCTTCAAATCCAATCAATCACCATCTCGTTCTAAATATTATATATATTATATTATATATATATATATATTATATAAGTATTATATAACATAATATAATATATATAATAATATGCTTATAATAATATAAATAATAAATATATAATAATTACCTACCCTACCCTATAGTATTATTATTATATATTAATAAAATAATAATACCTCTATATAATTATATTATATAATTACATACTTTTATATTTTCGTAAATTGGAAATAGGTAATAGTAGTGCCAAGAGCCGATATTATTATAAAAAAATCACAGGATTAATCTTTAAAAAATAATAATGAAGAATAATGAAAAACGAAAATCGTCGCTCTCTTTAGAAAAAAAGATACAGCCTCCCAAATTTGTTGAAAAAAAAACATGAATTTCATTATATATAATTTTTTTTTTTTTAATCACAGGAAATATACTCCTAAAAAAATAATAATAAAGCTATAAAAAAAAAGAAAATTATTTGTAAGTCTTATATGGGAAAAATAAGGTTATCCTCTCAAAGTTTTTTAAAAATCTTCTCCCCATTGGCTTTCTTATAAAAAAAAATTAATGGGCCTCGTGCCCGTTTTAGTGCCATCCTATAGTTCAGGTTGATGATAAGATTTGTTAAGGAAACATAGTTTTGTTAAAATATTTACTTAAAAAAAACTTATTCATAACCTGAACTAGAGGCCTGAAATGAGACCTAGCCTGGAATGGAATCAAAAATGAAAAGTCTATGGAGTTTTAACAACTTAAATCAATGCTGGTAAACTTTTTTTTGCTAAAGAGAGCGACGATTTTCGGTTTTCCATTATTCCTCATTATTTTATTTTTTTGTAGAGTTTATACCTGTAATTTTATGAAAACAGAAGAAAGTATATCCCTTCTGCCATACTACCTAATCGAAAGCGAAATAGACAACTCTAATATATTAAGAGATAATAATATCATAATTAATCGAAATGATGATAAAAAAAATATTCATCATATTGCAATAGGTAGAAAATTGACAAAAAGTACTTGCAAGTTACTTTGCAAGATTTCCAAGTTCACAAAAAGGTGTAAGTACAAGTAAAGTACAGTACAAATAAACTGTTTTTAAAAACTGCAAGTACAAGTACAAGGTACAAGTACTCCAAAAAAAATGTACTTAAGTCAAGTCCAAGTACAAGTACTTGTTCTTGAACCCAAGGCCTGAATATCTAAATTATATATTATTATATATTATAATATATTATATATATATATATTTTATTATATTATATATATATATATATAATATATCTATTATATTCTATATATAATTATAGTGATAAAATAATATATATATTATATTTAAGTAAGATACTAATAGTAATAATTAATAATAAATAAATATATAGGAATAATATATAATAATAAATAATAATAACAGGTGACGCAAGCAACGAAGGCCGTGGTAGGGTGAGCTCCTACCCAATATTTTTTTTAGGTTTTAAATAATTGAAATTAAATTGTAAAAGTATTACTAAATTATTAAAATTTTATATAAAGTTAAAAAAAAAGAAGCTATTTTGCATCATAAATAAAAGAAAAAAATACCACAAGAATAATAAGCTAAAAATAATAATTGAATTCAATTTTAGAAATTCTCGCTCCTGAGTCGATTCTGAGTCGTAAAAACGATTCCTGCAAGGAAACGTTTTTTTTTTTACGCACTCCAACTCTGGCTCCATGTCGGGTCCAACGGTACCAACTCGAGGATCCCGAGCTTCCGATTCCGGCTTCTCTCGACTCCGGACTAACTGCTTCTGCCAGCTCGAACGAATCTGGTTAGCCTCGGAAGTTTTTTCTTAGTTGAATTTATGAATTATTATTATTATTTAAATTAATTATTATAAATATAATCTTAATTATTATTAATGAGTTATTATTATTATCCATTAATCATAATTATAACGATTGCTTATCATATAATTACTCAATAATTTCTTTTATTACTAAATTTAATGCAATATTAACAGTTTATTAGCAAACCTTGCAGATAATTATAAATTAATTTATATTATTAAAATAATAATTTAAATCAATTATTATAATTAATTATAATTTATATATTATTATTATTATTATTATTAGTTATGAAATGATTAGGCTCCGGGCTCCGATTCAGCCTCCAGTTTTCCGATAATATATATCTACATTGGGTAATTTAGAGCTATTCCATTAATTACAAGAAGAAACGTCCCTCCAAATGTTAAATTATACCGATCGAGAGGGCACTAGAATGAGACTGGTCGTAACCTCGTTGTAGACGAGGTTACGTCCCCGTAGCCCACCCCCCTTAAAAATTCGACATGCATACCTCTCCGCGCTTATTTATTAAACTGAAAATTTTTTAACCGGGCTGACATTTGGAGAGAGGATTAAGAGAGTTTGATGACTAGAAAGAGTTAATGTAGCGATAAGACTTTTCTGAGGATTTTCCAATGGCAGGTCGAGACCACACCCGGTGCTGTGCAACCTCTTCTTGGTGCTCCAGGTGACTGATTAGGCATATATGAGATTGAAAATATTTGAATACGTAATTAATAAAACATATCCAATTCTTCAGATATGAGGTTGTACTACCAATTATATAATAGTTCTATGAGGATTGCTGATAAGAATCTCTGAAAAGATAGATGGTGAGAACCAGTCGAGAAAAATAAGAAATAAAATAAAAAATAAATAAAATATACCATTAAATAAATTAAATAAATTAAAATAAATTAAATAAATAAATACAAATTTCTTATTCTTTTTGTTTTATAACTTACAAAAAAAATTTGATTCGTGTTTTTTATTTTTTTGTAAAAACCCATTAAGACCCTAAAACAGTAATCAGTAAATCAAACTGCCCTCCTCAGCCCTTTACGTGATCTATTGATCTATTGAATTCAATCATAGTTTTTTACTAAAAATTGTCTGATTACTATACCCTAAAGCAGTTAAAGGCAGTTTATATATAACAGTTAAATTCAAACTGCCCTCCTCAACCCTTTCTTGATCTATTGAATACATATTGATCTTTTGAATCTAATTGATTCAAGTCATATTTTTTTACTAGAAATTTGTTCACGTGTTTAAATTACCCTTTATAGACAGGAGGGTAATTCAGATAAATCAGTAAAAGGTCCAAACTGCCCCCTTCCCTACCCCTTTCGTGATCTATTGGATCTACATTGATCATAATTGATCTAGGTGAATATTGTATTTCAAACATATTTTTTGTTACTAAAAATTGTCATGTTTAACGGATACCCTAAATCATAAAAATACAGTAATATACCAAAACACATCGGTCCAAATTACTGTTCGATCAAATTTGTTTGGAAAATTTGGAAAAATTTTAATTGATATAGGTTGTATCACTTTACAAAAATTGGTAAAAATGGATCTATGTCTCAAAAACTTGCTCTCTAACTGGTTTAAAATATCATCAAGAAAACGGATTACAATTTCTTTGTTCCTTTTCATTTAACATTGATTCCGACATGGGGCATTCTCATTTCTTCATTTATTAATTAACAAAAAGCAGATGTTCTGTTGCAAATACCAAATTGCTTAAAGGTTTTTATCGATGTTTTTGCGAAAAGCTTTCAAAGCAAGCATCACATTTTCAAAATGATTAATCATATTAAAAATGTCTCCATCATTTGTGACAGCAACTGCTCTTAAGAGAAATTGATGTCACTAATGATGGAGACTGCAATATAGTAATTAATGGAAGAGTAAAGGAGAATAAAATTAAAATCACAATTAAACTTATAATCAACCCATTCGTGATTTAAGATTTCAAAAGTTTTGAAGTTTTTTAAGAAGGTTCAATATCTTTATCAATCTCAAGCTAATCTAAAGGTTCAACAATTGCTTAAAAACTCTTCTAAATCGAAACAATCCATCGTAACTTTACACCCACATTGTTTCGAACATTCGTATTCGTTTTGTCCATTTAATCTCTGGGGAAAACAATTTATATTAAAATACAGTGACCTAAAATAATGAAAAGTTGTTTTCATTGTGTCAATAGTTTCTAATGTATTGTACTCCACATAAATATGAACGACAAATTTACATACAATTCCACATTATCTTTCGACAGTGAGAATACTAAAATTTTCTTCATTGCTGTTTTTCCTTTATTGTTGTTGTCCAATCAGAAAGTCTGTTTGTTTCAACCCTCGTAGTATTACCTCCGTTAAAGATTCTCCTTTTGTGCTTTCAACAGAACTAAACCTAACAAATCTTCATGAACCACGACGAATAGGTTTCCTCAAATCTGTTAATATACCAATATATTCTTCATTTGTTTAGATTATTATTTTTATTATTCTTATAAATTAAAATCAAGAGACTCAAGTCATAAATTTTTTTTGATAGTTTAAATAATTTCGGGGGGTCAGACCCCTTGAACCCCCTTGGCTACTGTCTTGATATATATATATATATATATATATATATATATATATATACATTATATACTATCAAATAATATATATATATACTTATATTTATATATATACTATATATATATATATATATATATATATATATATATATATATATATATATATATATATATATATATATATATATATATATATATATATATATATATATACACATATAAATATATATTATATCTAATATTTATATATATAAAATACATATATATATTAAAAATATAATATTATATTATATATATATATAATATATTAAGGTTTATTACCCTTTTATGTATTGAATATATAAAATTCGAATTTTTATAAAAACTTTTTTAATAGTGACACATGTTAAAAATTTTACAAACTTTTTATAATAAAATGACATTTAACATGTGTCACTATTAAAAAAGTTTTATAAAAGTTCGAATGTTAATATGAAGACCATAAAAGGGCAATAAAACTTATAAATATATTAGATACCGATTAAAGCTTTATATATATATATATATATATATATATATATATATATATATATATATATATATATATATGTATATATATATATATATATATAATACTATATACTATATATATATATATATATATATATATATAATATATATATATTGTGTGTGTGTGTGTGTGTGTGTGTGTGTGTGTATGTATGTGTGTGTGTAGGTATGTGAGCGTGTGTGTCACTGTTGTGCTATAGGAACGGGTTATTTTTATGTATTTATTTTCATA
>JABUQX010123452.1:0-2500 GCA_015478945.1 Trachelipus rathkii | reverse complement strand
CCATATCATTTACAGTTTCATACTGTATGCCGGGCATAAAGATTGCTCTCAAATGAAGCAATTTGTTAGGGCCCTAGACAAAGATGGTGAATGTTTCAAATATATTTGCAGATTTTTTCCAGGGTGGAGTTATGGGAGAAACTCAAAAGCTGCTGAATCTTTAGTCGGCCCTCAAATCGCAAATTTTCCTTAAAAAACAAATTTGGATAAATGTCTTGACTTTATATGCGAGAATACCTCCGGAGAAAAGTTTTTGTTTAGGTTTTTCAAAACTTTGTTGGGCAACCAAAATCTGCCAACTATTGTAGAACTCGTACAGAAAATGCTTTCAGACTTCAAAAATTTGAATGCTAAGATGAGCATAAAAGTTCACTTCTACATAGTCACTTAGATCGGTCCGGATAATCTAGGATGTTATAGTGAGGAACAAGGAAGAGGTTCCATCAAGATATCAAGGTGATGGAAGAAAGATACCAAGAAATGGGATACACACATGATGGCAAACTATAGTTGGAGCCTTCACCGTGATTGTCCACATTTCTGCACCACAAAGGACAATCATATAGACAGGATTTGTAGATGCATTAATTTGTGATATCATTGTTTACTGAATGATATGTTTGACCTATTAGCATTTTACTGCACCCCCACTTTGAGAGGGTAAAAAATACGGCACCACCTTGTTTTCTTTTTTTGTGAATTACGTTACAACCAAACATAATTTGTTGTTATTAATGTATTGTGACACCCTGTATCTACAAAAAACTAAGAGCCAATCTAGGAACGGAGGTCATATTTGAATCAGGGCCGAACAAGTTACCTATAAAATGACCTATCAAATGTTGTTTGCCCGCAAAATTCTTTGTGTTTTTGGCAGTGTAATCAATGCGTTTTACTTTGTAAATATTGAAATTGGGAGATTATAACAAGAAGTAAATCTAATAAAACAATAGATATAAATAGGTCCTTTCTGAATTTGGACCATTTGGACTGATAAATTTCTTGCTATGAATTTAGATAATTGAAGTCAAATTTCCATTTTGATATTTCTTTAAAAACGTAATAAAATTGAGTTACTTTCTCGCGTTTAACTTTTCCTCACTTCTTAAAAAATCCCTCATCGATAATTAAGAAAGAGCTTTATGTTTGCTCCACCACCTTGTGGCTCCAATTTTTTGCAACCTGTGCATTTTTTTATGTAATATGCTATGCTTTTTGTTTCCTTCTCCCAATACGGCCATTCTTTTATAAAACGAGTTAGAAACCAGCAGATTATTCCACCAATCCAAGCAAAGTTTTCTGCTTGGAGCAACGTATACTGTTGAATCAGCTACTACCAAGTTCAGCACGTGTCCCATACAGTGAGTGTAAATAAAATCTTCATTTTCCTTTTTGAGCTGAGCTTGTAGACCGTTATAAAACAACCTTTCATATTGTTAGCTCCGTCAAATGAAAAAGCAATAATATTTGATGTTGCAATGCCACACTTGGCTAATTCTGATTTTAAAAGCTCGTACAAAGCCAATCCAGATGAATCATCGACTATTGTTATTTCTAAAAGTCTTTCATATATCTTTCCTTGAAAGACATAGCGGACGTAAATCGCCAACTGGTCCATAACAACTACATCTTGAGTACTATCTACCATCACGCTGAATATTATGCTATCATGAAGGTCTTTCAAAATGATATCACACCCCATCGAACAAATTACTTTAAGAGCTTTGTTGATTAAAGGTTTTACAAAAATGTCAAACCAAAGGAGCCTCGCCTAGTCTGTCTTTTAGTACTTTCAAGTTGAGTGATAGTTTCGCTTGGATGTGAATCGTGTGCTTGTTCTTCTTCGTGTCTTTTTTTTAAATAAATTAATTTAACTTTTTAAGTTTTAAATGTTCTTTTAAGTTTTAATTTAAATTTCATTGTTACGATTTTGGCATTTTTGTTGTAATTATTTTGAGTGTTTGACACGTGTTTTTAATGTTTACTTTTTGCAAGTGGTGTGAGGTATGGTAATTTGAAAACTTTGTACCATCCGGAATCTTAAGGTAAGTTTTTAGTGGATTTTTATATTCTTTAAACATTATTTAAAAATAATATTATAGGATTTAGTTTTGTGTTTCTTTAATTAACATTGGATAACGTAAAGTTTATTTTTAGGTTTTAACTAAGTATCCAGTGTTTCTTTCAGGCATACCTCCGGGGGGTCTTTGCCCCCCCGGAGACAGTCAAGTGGCCCCCCCGGAGAAAATCGAGCTATGAGATGGTAATTTTGCACTTAAATTTAACAAAAATAAAGCAAATAAATATAAAAAAGTATGTTTAAATATCTATAATTAAAATAGCGATAAAAATAATAAAAATCAGCCAGAATCATGGAAACATGCTAGATATGGCCATAAAATAGCAAAAGTTTTAATTCTGACTTTGACAAATTATGGTATTGCTAGAAATTCTCTTCGGAAAAAGTCCCTATTAGTTAAGAGAGTTTCTAATATTCTCT
>JABUQX010123451.1:0-26665 GCA_015478945.1 Trachelipus rathkii | reverse complement strand
TAGTGTAATAAAAATCATATGTTTCTTACCGATTATTCATGTTGTTTTCATTATTATAGTATATATATATGTATATATATACGTAATGACCAATTAGAATAACAAAATATTTACATACATAAATACATTTTATAAAAAGCTGAAAATTTGATTATATATATATTTTTTTTTTTTTTCAACTTATATACTCATAATTGTCATAGCTAGTGTGCGAAATGTGTGAGATGATGTGCGTGTAGCATGTGTAATATGTCAGTGTGCGGTGAGTATACGATTCTGTCATTTTATGCTATAATAGATAATTGGTTTCGTGATAGAATTGGCAGAAATTTGAGTTTAATTTATTTGAATGAGTTACGTCATATAGTTAGAACATGTCATTGTTTAAGGTGACTTCTTCAGCACACGCAGCACCAATATTTTCTATCTAGCATGGTATACTCACGAAGAACATAATTCAATAATACTAGCTTCTAAAATAGCAACCATAATTATTACTAGAGAGAAGATTTCATACTAAGATTCAAAATATTTTAAAAATAGGACATTGATTTCTCCGACTACAAATGTCCTCAAAAGTAAATACAACCGGATGAGACAGAAAAAGAGAAAAACTAGTCAACAGATTTTGTACAAGTATTTGAGAACCCCAGAAGAGATAGGAGTTGTGTGAAGAAGATCGAAACAGATGCTCAGAGAGTGATAGGGAGTTCCAATATCAAAATTATGCTCCATTACCTTTTAGATAATAATCCAAACTTTGTATGTTCAAATTTGAATCAATTTCGAAAAAAAATTGTAGGAGGATTTTCGACAAATGCAAAAAATGGAAATACCAAAACAATGACTACAGAACAGAAATACACCTCGAAAACGGAACGTTTATAGCGTCAGAAAAAGCTACAGTTAGGTGATTAATGTTTCAAAATCGGCTAAAAATTCGAATTTTTATGTCCTCAGTTGTTTAGGGGGGGAGCGAAAATCTCATTGCGTATATTATTGATAACATTATATATATATATATATATATTATACTATATATAATACATATAAATATATAATATATTATATATATAATTATATATTACGCCTATTTTCTGAACTTTTAATGTTTCATAGTTTTATAGTATAAAATATGATTAAGAGGCAGTAAGACCTGGGGAGCGGTAAGCTAACATAGTAAAATGAAAATATCTTTCCCATAGCAATTCCTTTAAATATATAAAATGTATGATTAATATTTACTTTAAAATAAAAAAAATAGAGTATTATATATATATATATATATAATATAATATATAATATATATAATAGTAGATGATATAGATATAGCAAGAGAGAGTAGATATATAGATGGAGAGTAGAGAGAGAGAGATGTATATAGTAATATAATCTACTATAGAAAATAGAAATGTATTTAAATATCTCATAGAACATTGGAGTAGGAAAAAACTATTGATTAAGATTATAGATAGTATAGATAATAGGATATGAATAGATAGATAGATAGGAAACCTAAGAGGATATAGTAAGGTATAAGTATCTATATATATTATATAGAAGGGTCTTTGATATATGCAGAGAGATTTGGATGTACAGGCCGTGCAGGCATCCTTACCAAGGAGGTCACGTATATTCACCTGACCTCTTCAGAAACGTCTGCGTACAATTGAATCGAGTTAGAATAATAATAGTCTCCATATTTTTTATATGAATGTGAAAGGGATTTTATACCAACACCACAATGCTCATTAGTCTAAGAATCATATATAAGTTAACAGTCACTGTGTTTATATTTATTATTCATTATTAGTTATTTATATTATTAATTTTATTATTATTATTAACTATTTTTTTATTATTATTATTATTATTATTATTATTATTGATATATTATAATATACAATTCTTTATTTTTGTTTCTCTTTTTAAGCAATTTCTTTTTTAATGGATTTTAATTTGAGAGTAGTAATGTGTATGTTTATATATACATGTTCGTGTTTTTATGTAATTATTTAAATATTAACAATTATTATATTATTGTTATTATATTTGCCTCATATTATTATTATATTATATAATTATTTATATATTATTTAATTAATTATATATTCTATATATATTATTATTAATTATATATATTAATATGTTGTGTTGTAGAACTGTATTGTTATTATATGAGTGTAAATGTTATATGTTAGCAGTATACAAATTTTTCAAGATAATATGTAATATATATATTATTATTATTATTATTTTATTATTATTCATAATATTAAATAAAGTTGTGGGGTAAGTATTAATTTTATAATATTATTTTTTTTTATTATTATTAACATTATTATTATAATATTATTTATATTCTTCCTATTACTCTTATTACTGTTATTCTTAATATATATTAAAAATATTATTTTATTCGTTATATTATTCATATTAGATTTATTAATATTTATTGAATATATATTATAATTATTATTTATCTATATTATATTGATTATAATTATTATATACTGAAAATATTTTTATTATTATACACTATATAAGTCTTCCCTTATATTAATCATTAAATTTCTACGTAATAAGTATAATGAATGTACATTATGCTCCCTCGAAAATGGACTTATTATAAAATAGATAAATTAGAGTATCTAATTTCGTCATCTTATATTTATATTTCTATAACTGAATCGACGAATGGAAAACAGTACCAGTCCAAAGTCAGATATTCTTATCCAGTATGGGAAAATTGACCCAGTCAGTGTCGATGTTCCTTTAGATATTAAAAATATTATCAAATTGTTGGGTTTGAATACTTCCAGCATCCTTGACATTACAAGAATTGTGGCCTTTCAGAATCTGTTGAACCTTCCCATATTCCAACCATTCATTTAAAGATTAAATTCCAGGGTACATTGCCAGATCAAGTGTTGATTGGTTGTTCCAGCTATAAGGTCTACCTGTGGGTTTACCCAGTTATGAGATGTTATAATTGTTGGCAATATGGTCATGGGTCCTTGACCTGCAGAGCTCCAGTTTGTTGTGCTAATTGTAGTGGCTTTTATGAAACTCCTGATTGTACTAGTTTCACGAAATGTTATATCTGTGCTGGTGAACATTTGCTGACTGATAAAAATTACCAAGTCTATCTCAAGGCTGCTCAATTAACGAAAGATTTTCCTAGTGTGAGCTGGGGGCTAATAGTCCCCTGACCCAGGCTTTGCAGAAATTGAATCCAGTTAAGTTTCTATCCATTCATCAGACTGCTACATCGACCAAGTCTGCTTTCCCATAGCCTTTACAGGGTGCCCCTTTGTCTACTTGTGTCATCCATAAATCCTATGCTGCTATAATGGATGAGATGACTGATGTGGAGGAGGATAATATGCAGGATGAAGATCCTTTGGTGGGGACTGGTGGACACTTTCCTTCTAAGCGCCAGCCTATTCGTAAGAAATCAGTTTCTGATCAGGTAACTGGATATCCCTTTCTCTCGCCCTCCCTAATGATTGTCAACCCCTTTGAAAGATTTTCTTCCCTGAGGTGAAGCAGTCAGGAAGAAGAACATATGTCCCCCCCCCTGTCTATTTTTGACTCATCAGTTGATGAAATTCATGACTCATTGGGTTTTTGGTCTCCTCTTTTCGGTAAATTTGTTCCTATACTTTCCAAATTTGTTGGTGCTTATGGTACCACACAATCTATAGGTAAGGCACTCCTTGTCATCAGTTCAGACATATTTGAGATCTTCTACTTCATTACTTCTCATTAGGGCCAAGAGTAATTTTGTATTGTGGAATGCTTGATCCTTATTGAAAAAAAACTCCAGATGTTAAATATTGATCTATGCCACAAACAAGATCTTCCTAACCTTAATTGGGAATTATTGGAAGACTATGGTTGAAACCTTCTTTGGACACCTTACTTTTATTTGATTATTTTATTACATAAGGGATAGGATAAAATAGGGAAAAAGGGGGTGGATTGATGTTTGCTTATTCATCCATATCTTCCATAGCAGGAGAAAAGATCATAGCTCCTGAATTGTAGGGAAATTGGGCGAGTTCCTTGTTAGACCAAGTTGGTCGCCCATGGAGTATTGGTGTCTATATATCTTTATTTTAACAAATCAGGGGATTGATAATGTAAAGGAAAATATACTAAAATTGACATTATAGGGGACCAACTTTCAACCAATCCTATGATGATGATGGGTGATATGAATGCTCATCACCCCTTTTGGGAACCTGATATATTATTGGCATCTATTAGTAAGGCAGGTGGCTGTTCACTTGTTTATATCCCTTTGAATTGAATTTTCAGATAATCTATGTCTTCTACCCCACATACGGAAATTTTGACCTACCACGTGTATTCACCCATTTTATGAATACCTAAGGAGATCTACCCTCTACCTCTTTATTTTTTAGTGCCATTCTTGTGGGGGTTTCAGCTAACTGTTGCCCAGGGCCCCTATATGCAAGGTTGGCATGAGTGGGCCTGACCGAAAATAAACCCACCCATGTTTTTTCCAAATAAAAAAAAAAACCACTGGAAAAATACACTATTTTAAGTCACTATATATTTAATTTTTTCAGTAAAATAATTTATGTGAAAAATGAGTAAAAACAAAAATGAAAATATATTAGAAATTATATACTCTTTTCTTTTGTGAATACATATATATATAAGCTCATTTTAATTCATTGTTTAGAATAGATATATTTATTATATATATATAATAATTATATAAATATATATTTATATATATATATATATATATATATACATATATATTATATTATATATATATATATATATATATATATATATTAATATATAGCGTTATATATAATTAAATATAATATGAAATTATTATTAATGCAGAAGAGAAAGTAAAAAATGAAAAAAACCCAATTTCCCATTTTTTTTGGGGGTTTTAGATGAACAAAAATACCCGGGCCCACTGGGCTTTAAAAAAAAGTGGGTTATACCAAGCTCATTATGTAACATTGCAAAAATTGCAATACCCTGCAATCAAATTTGATTTGTAAATGCAAATACAAATTAGATTGCAGGGTAATTGCATTTCTCTGTACATAATAACCCCCGGTCTTGGGATTATTATTCACCATGCGCGGTTACCCAGGGTTTGGGAAAAAAACCGTTTTTTCAAATCGTGTTTTTTTCAGGGAAAAAAACATGTTTTATTTCATGTTTTTTTCAGTTTTTTTTTTCGTTTTTTCATTAAATGTATTTTTAAAAATATACACACCCAGGCAATGATAATTCACTTGAGTATTTTCATTTTTCAGATATCTTTGAAGATTACCTTGAATTATATGAGTAATAATAATCAATGAGTAATTTTTATCAACTAGCAAACTACCTTTCTCTTTATATATTTTTACAGATGTTTTCGTTACAAGTTATAGTAGGTTGTAGCCGCAGACTGCTGTATTGTAGGCTTCTAACTTGCTCTTGCGAAATATTAATAATTATCTGTACATTCTTTATCAATATTATAAGCATATCTAAAATCTGTTCTTTCTCATACATTAAGAGTTAATATCTATAATTTATAATAGAATGAGTCTGAAATTGACCAAAAACTCAAAAGTGGATACCGTAAGGCGATGCAAATGAAATAATAAAAATTATTCGTGACAAGGATAATAACAGATGATGTCACGAATGATATAAGAAGATAGGTATGATACTGTGGATAATTGAACTAATATTAAAATATATTTTTGTACTTTTTGGAATATTACTTTTGATCACTAAATCCACTGAATTGATGCCAAGATGTATAATGAAAGAGTAAATGGATAGAGTGAATTGATATACTAAAATTAAATATTTGGCTTGAGAATATCAACATTCTTGAGTTCACTAGATCACAGGTCCCCCTCCATTCCCCAGACCCCAGTATCACTATATACTGTAAGTACTTGACGATGTACTGTGCTTGTTGAGACTCACGACAAGCACCATTACTCACTGGGAAGGTCTCATCAGCGTGATCAGTCCACATTTGAAATTTTGATCTATTGAACTTAGCACACCCACGGCGAGTCGATTATGAAGTACTCGTTAAGCCTGAGAATGATCAATATGAGTGAAGGAGTCAAAGCGGCGTATACGACTCCTTTAAAGCTCTGCTGCCAGCATAATCATCTCTACTACTCAGTTGGCAAATTTTTCAAGACATTTCCTGTTCAAGATTATGTAGGTCATAATAAAATACTAGTTTTATTTAAAACAATAATTTAGCATAATCATCTCTCTTCAGTTGGGCAAAAATAAATATTTTCTAAGAATATTTTCCAATGTTAATTATAACTATATAATAGAAATAATATATAAGGAAAATTATAATAATAATTCGAAAATTAAATTCTTAAATAAATATAATTAATAAAATATATAATAAAAACTTTAAACTATTATATATAAATATATAGAGTAACATAGTTATGAGAGACATTATAGCGTTTGCATATGTACTACATGACGATGAACATTAAAGAAACTGAAATATCACAGACTTTGTACTTCTGTCTCCTTATCAGGTTGTTACTTGTTTTCCGTATTCTTGGATTTGGACTTATATGGACGTAATACAGTGATGATTCGTTTCATTAATAGACGCATTATAAATGATAAGGCGATCAGTTGTTATTGGAAAGATTATGTGCTATGTAATCTTTGGTGAGTGAGCATATTTCGTTGGTAAGATTTAGTGAAAATATTTAAACAATAAATACGAAGTTACTTATAAAAATGGAAAGTACACTACGGGAAGTATCAGCTGTAGATCGATATGCCTATAATTTGTTTACAATGAAATACATGTTTAAAGTTTGAAAGAGCTGGATTTTCTCCTAAAACTTCTATTTAATGAAATGGAAGGAGCAATATTATCCAACTCATTCGGGGGAGAGAGAGAGAGAGAGATATGATAGCGTATATATATTATATGTGAATATAGAGAGAGAGTGATTCAGATGACAGAGATTTTCTCGAAGCGAGAGAGAGAGAGAGAGAGAGAGAGAGAGAGAGAGAGAGAGAGAGATGTGAGAGAGACGAGGAGAGAGAGAGATTAGAGCAGAGACTATAGATAGAGAGAGCATAGAGAGAGAGAGGAGGGATTCTCTAATCAATTCATAGGTAATTTTGAAGAAAGATATCATGATAAGCTAGGTTAGGTCTGTGATTACGCTGTGACGGCAATTGTTTAGCCTTATAAACTTAAGTAAGGAAAAATATCTTGCATTTCAAGTTAAGAGATAATACAGGAATGGGTTAAATTTAAATAGTTGAACAATTTAATAACTAATTAATTTACCTTATTGATATGTTAGTATTTTCGAGTATTCAAAGAATAGTGTGCTTTTAACGCAAATGAACGACCTTAAAATAGGCAACGTCTGCAAGATAGAATGATGTTGTGCGCATTATAGAAAAAATTGCAACTTAACACACAAAACTCTACTGAGTATTCTACTGACAATAATGGCGATGAATTTTATTCTTACAATATTGATATCAAGAAGAAAAACTTTTCGTTTGTTATTTTTCCAGCTCATTTGTTGATCTGCACATCGTTAACTATAGGTATTTCTTCTTTTTTCGGCTGAAACTATCAAAATATTGTTCTAAGGATTCATAAACAAAGGAAAGGACACCTCACTTGGACAAATATATATTTCAAGATTTCGGCTCCAGCTCTTGGCATCCGGCTCCGGGCTTTCAGTGCTCCGGCATATGAGTCAACTCAGGCTCCGATTTCTTCTTCCACTCCGGTTCTTTTGCCGAGTCCTGTCGGCTATTTATTTTTCGTCTACCTCCTGCTATTTCTTTCCAAGTTTTAGGGGCTCAGCACTCCCTTTGGATGGGCATAGCGACGTGAAACCGCGGCTCAGCCTAGCTGACGGCACCAGCTGTTGCTCTTGTTCTATAGTTTGAGTATAAGCTTTTAAAAGTTTTTAAAAATGAGGAAGAAATGTGTGGCTTATAAGACTTGTTCCTAATACCCGGATTGACTGTGTCACTAACGTCCAATTGGATTACTAATAAAGCCATTCCCCTAAATAAGCTTCATAGGTTTAAAAATCCAGGTAAACAGCTCTTCCAGACCTCTGTAAACGGTATTTATTTCCTTCCCCAATACCCCGAAACCCTTTTTAGCATAAGCGTAGTGGTTTAACATTATATTTTGATCGAAGTTATAAATTTATCAAAGTTAGGAGGAAAATCCAAAATCAACTTGCGGATATTGAATTTGAAATTCCTGTCCGTATTTTTAGAAAGCTGCCAGCGACCTTCGAATGGATTATCGTCTGAATCTATTAAGGTAAAAAAGTATCGTCTCCTTCGAAAGCGCGTAGTCGTTCATCATTGACGCGCAGTGCTGTTGCTGGCAAATAAAAGCCTAATTCCTCTACGGAGTTATTGTCTTGACCTAAAATCAGCTGGGGACATGCTCTACAAACATGAAATGTGAGAAATACATCTACGAAAACACTGAAAAAAACGCCGGAAAATGTCAACAATTACTGCATAAAACTGACTAAATAACTTTCATAAAAATGATTTAGTCTCGCCAGAATTTAAGTTACTACAAAATCTGCGTTAATAGGTAGTCAACCTGTTTTATATTGCTGTCAGCTCTCGCCGTCTCCTTACAAGATATATAATAGAGTAATAGTACCCAACCAATCGAATAAATATCTAAATAATATATCTTGTCAATAAAATTATTAAAATTATAAAAATATATGGAAATATTAATATCTAAACACAAAACCAAATATAATATATATATTAATATATATATATATATATATATATATATATATATATATATATAATATATATCAACCCAACCACTAATTATTAAAATAAATTGATTTTATAATATTAACTATAAATAATAATATGCTATATAATTTATCTATATTATAGGTTACAAGAAAGTCTTGTTATTGACCTTTTGAACGGGACTCGTTAATAAATTGAGAAATAAAATATATGACTTAATTATTCTACAGGTGGTTTAGTATCTATTCATAGGACCCCACTATATATAGAACATTGGTCGATATTATAATGGTTATTTGTATGATATCAAAATAATGAAATATGAATAGTGTACCTATGATAATAACGGGTTTTTATTGACGACTTCCGTCAGTTTATATTTTTTTTATTTTTTTTTTTAGACTAAAGGAATACACCAAGTCGGTGATAAAAACCGTGCCAAAATAGATGGCAAGGATAGTTCGCGGGTCTCTCAGCCTTCCGGCGAACTACGGGGTTAGGGGGACTGGATTTCCCCCCCTCCGGAGGGTCTCCGTGGAACCCCCGCTCTCTTGGTATTTGGGTGATTTGCGGGGCGTTCCCTACTCTGAATCTTTCCCTACCCCCTCCCTGATTCCCTTACTCCCTCCCTTCTGCTCCCCGTCGGTTTGAGCCCCCTAGTTTTGCCGTGTATACCTTAACAAATAATATTTAATATATATAATACTTTATACTAATATATATATATATATATATATATTATATATAATTATTGAATAATACTAGTTATAAAAACTTATTATGATTATATATTATATTATTGATATATATATAATATATCTATATAATTTATTATATAATATATTATTATATATTATATAATATCATATTATTATTATTATTGAACTCTCTCAAAAACTCAAGTACTCAAGATAGTGAATGCACAAATAACTCAAGAACTTTGAGAAAAAAATTCATAAGCATTAATGTATGTGAGCATATCCTAGTATGAGTCTATCATGGGGTAAAATGTCTTGATAAATTTCCCTCCGCGTCGGAGTAAAAGATATACACACTCAAATGACCTAAGGTTATTTAGTTAATAGTTTATTTTTTGAATTACCTATAAACCTTCAAAAAATAATAATCATCCCCTATATGATTTCTGTAAATTATATTTATATATAAGTAGTTAATATATATAAAGTGTTAAATATTAAAATAAAGTTTACTTTAGATCAAAAGGTCAATAGGTAGACTTTGTCATATAAGTGTAAATATATTATATATACTTAAATACAAAGGTTGTATATATAATGATATATAGATTTATATATATGATATATATTATAGAAAAATATTGAAATTAATTAACTCAATATATATAAATATAATGGGCTAAATACTTTTTTTTACATTATTCTACAACATTAAGGATATACAAATTTGAATTTATTTCCATATAAATTTATACTTATATACCTCTTTAAAAAATATATATAATGTAATTATACTTAAATAGTTAAATATAAATAATTAATATGTGCTGCAAATCTGTTGTGTACTCTGATGGAATATATGATAATAATATAAATTTTCAATAATGTTTGGTATATTACAATAATAGCAGGTCGGGCGTAAAGCGTAGTGAGTGAATGGATTTAATCAAGTTGACCTTTGTTATCTCGCATTTTGATTGTTACCCACATACTATTTCTTCTAAATGGGCAGATGACTTGGTTTGTTGTGTGGCTAACCTGAAAGAAAAGTTTGAAGTAGTAATTTGTTTAGGGATTTGAAAGTAAAGTAGATAATAGAATGTTTCTAGATAATGGTCAGTTAATTTACATCGCTATCCTTCCACGTTTTTACTAAATATTAACATTTTTTAGCAGTGGCGATGATGGATGAGGCGAGTGAAAGTCCGTTTTGCTGAAATCATGGCTCTTGAATATATGAATTAGTTATACCATGTCATGCTTGGTGACACACTATAAAAGATATAGTCTGAAGAAGTATTTGCTGGTCAAACATATTTTAAGTTCGCTATATATTGCGTTGATGGTATTGTTAGAGCAAGAAGTATAGATAGTATGCGGAAAAAGACAAAAGCTGAATGATCGTGTAAGTTGCATGCACTGTACACAAATTAAGAGGTGCAGTTGATGTAATTCAATGATAATGAAAATGTGTCAACTAAGTCTTGACGGATGCTTATCTAAGGTTCTGCCTAATGTAGTACAGGTATGTTGTTAACTAGCGACGTTTCCTGTAAAATGTCATAGCTAGTAAAACAATTTACTAAGAATAGTGCGAAAATAAAGAGGATTAGGATCTTAAATTGCCAGTCTATCTAAAAATGGATTAATAAATAATTTGAGAAAAGTCAAACAGATGCGTATGCGATATAGGACATAGAGAGGAATGCAAAAAAATGACGGATCACTTAAGACGATGTTAGGTAATTTGAGAGCAACTCTCAGGTGAGTTTTAAGAAAGACCTGGATGGAGGATAAATTGAAATTGTGTTGAATTTGTCATTTGATAAATATCGGTATGTTAATTGTTACGTATAATAAGAAATACTCATAATTAGCTGTGAGTAATGCTCTTAAGAGTGAAATCGATCCTCTGCTCGGGTTAACTAACCGCTATAGTAATAAGCGAATAAGATTAAATATATAGCAAAGGCTCAGTCTACTGACAAGGGTATAAAGCAAGTTAATATCGATTTTGACAGCCATTAGTGAGATAGTAATGGTGTGCAATAATAATATAATAGGAGGTAGAGTATGGGTATAGTTTTAATGAGGAGATATATCGAATTGTTGAGGGCTCAGGGCCCATGGTGTGGAAATGAACTAGCCTAACTTACATTGACGATGATTAACAAACAGCTCTAATGGAGATACTGATCGCGATGGCGTGATATGCAATAAATCCCAAAGTGATGAGAATTTGATAAAATGCGATGGCTCGCACTTTAGGGTATTAAATATTATTGATGGAAATTTGTTAATAGTGGGGGCTCGATTCCCTTTCGATTTTGTGATGCTACTTCTACGTATACTTATTGCTGTATTCCAGGTGTTATGAGCATTCTTCAACCCAAGTCTGAATAGGTGTAAAGGGATTAATACACACACACACACACATATAACTATATATATACACAATTCAAAACTACAATATATATTATATATATGTTAATAATAGATTATTAACATATACATATAATATATTATATATATAATGAATAATTATATCAATATATAAAAGGTGTGAGTTAAATATTAAAACTAGTTATTTTTTAACAAACTGATTACATTATATAATTATAATATATATATAATATAATAATAGTATATATATATATATAATGATATAATTATTATCTCTATTTACGCATACCGTAAAACCTCTACCAACATTTAACCGACACTCGGACACATGGAAATTGTTGTGATTATCGCCGATTAATGAAACCTTTAGTGCGGGTCATCCAAATCTTTTAAAATATATATATTAATATATATTTAAATATTATATATATATAATTAATATATATATTAAATTATATGTATATCATATATATATATATAATATATTATATATAATATAATTATAATATATATATAAATAATATATTAAAATATAGTTAAATACTTATAATATGTAGATATAATTAATATGACATTATATATTTATTGAAAATAATATTATATATGTGTTTATGATTTATTATATTATATATATATTATATATATAACTATATTTATAATATAAATTATAATATATATATATAGTTAATATATATATAAATAAATATAATATTTAATATATATATAATATACTATATTATATTATATATATAATTATAATATAACATAGTAAATAATATAACTTATATTTTTTACTTTTATACTAAAGGTATAAATAATATGTATAATTGTAATTAATAGAAATAATCATAAAAAGTCCATAAACTTATAAATAGTTTTATATTATTTATTATTCTTATGTGCACTTCTCAGAGAAAGCAGCGTCTTTTGCAAAAGAAACTAGCATATCACTAAATAACAAAGATATACTGAAAAACACATATATTCACAGTGGTTGTTTGTTTTAAATTGAAAGGCTTCTCTCAAGTATTGCTGTCCCAACATAAAAACCTTTGTAATTGAAATATTCATCACCCCCAAGAAACAGGTTTGCATGACAGATAAGCGAAAAAAGGTTAAATTCAATATATATATATATTATTATTATATTATATATTATTTATATATAATATTAAACATTATATATTAAGTATAAATATTAAATAATAAATTAATATAATAGCAAAATTATATAAAAATAATATATAATTATATATATATTATATATATAGGTATTAATATATATACTATTATTATTAATATTATATACTTAATATTTAATGTAAATATTTATATATATCAGGGGCGGCTCTGAGTGCCCTGAGTTGCAGGGTTTTAGTACCCCTCAATGGACACCACTTACATTAGAAAATTTTTATATAAAAACTTGCACATATTCAAGTGCAATCTAATAATATTATTATTTTTTATTCTAATTGCTATTCATTTAAGTAGGTGATTATAAATAATTAAAGAATTTATTTATTTTCTATTTAAAAAATGATATATACAATAACAACTCCAAATGATTCTTTAGTGTATTTTAATAACAGAGTCTTAAACGTCATTCAAATTTTTAGTTTAGTCCAATAATAGTCATATACATAACAGAGTGTATTGTGTATATAGAACAAGACCACTTTACAACCGTTCATGCCCATAACATATTATTTTGAGGTGAGAGAAAAATATATATATATCAGATAGATATAAAATAAATAATATAAAATAATTGAATGTGAGTGAAAATATGACCGTCAAAGTATACGTGGTCACGCTTAATACCTTAACAGTAATGTCACCATTTATAGAAGTATACTCTCTATTTGTTATATTCATTATATTGAGAATAATTACAAATATATGAATAGAAAACAATTCGGAAAATTGACTCCAATGTTCCAAAATTTAACGTATTAGGTAATGAAAAAAAAACGATTAACGGAATATTTTAAGTTATGTTTGCGACTACTTGTCACACACCACAAGTTTCTTTTGTGTACGAAGATTCTTCTATGCTTCTATTATAATTACGTTATTTTATAATTCTCTCTCTACTCTCTCTCTCTCTCTCATTCTTACCTCTCTCTCTCTCATCTCTCTAGCTCTCTCTCTCTCACTCTATCTTATCTATTATTACTATTTCATATTCTATCTATTTCTTATCTATCTATCTATTCTTATTACCGAAATATCTTTTCAGATATCTTAATGTTAATCTATAGTTAATATATATAAAATATATATAAAGATATAATATATATATAGTATAGTACTATTTATGATAATTTATATATTATTAAAATATATTATAAATATAAAATGTATATATTAATAATTAATATATAATATATTTGGTCAATGAAGTATCCGCCTCCAGGTAAGTTTAATAGGCCAATTTTTTTTTTTTAAAAAACTACTCAATCGAAAAAGTAATTGAAAGCTTCCCCTTGGAGGTTCTAATATGCGTTTGTATTTCATTTTATTTTTTTTTAACAATGCAGAGTGAAATAATTAATACATATAAAATTAAAATTACATATCCGTCAGAATAAGATCAAATGTATATTAGTTGCGTTGAAATTATGGATTAATAATTCCTCATAATCTCATCAATGACGTCATATTTTTATGAGCGTTGTCAATCACAATTTTTTTATTACAAAAGCATTCTCGGAGTCAAAGTTCATGTTTGTTAACAAGGGATTACTAGGCTATCCTACGCTCGGGAGTTATTTCGAATAGATAACCCAGACCCGCAATGGGTGATGGGCTGATGACCAACCCCTTTCCACAACAGTCTTCATCCTTACCTAGTTCTATAGCCCTTTAAACAGATTCCTATTTTACTTCTAGATAAACAGGCCTCCCCCACCCCCACCGGAATTTGAACCCAGGCCATCCGAGTAGTAGTATAGCATCGTTTACACTGCACCAGATGTGTTTAACCTATTGTTCGCCACCCAAACTAGGGTAGTAGGGGTAGCAAGGGGCTTTCAAGAGGGGTTGCAGTAGTTTGACAGGAAAAAACTGGAGCTAATTTTAATTTTTTAAAAATTTACTATATATATATATATATATATATATATATATATATATATATATATATATATATATATATATATATATATATATATATAAATATATATATATCCGTTATGTATATATATATTAGATATATATATATATATATATATATATATAAACACCTCCATACCTGGAATTATTAAATTGTTCTTCATATTCATTGATCCTTGCTTCTTAACTGGGCATGTCCGTGGTAGAAATCGGCCATCTCATTATTGTATATTATCCCTGTTGAGTTATGGATCGTACGACAGCACCCAGTCGAAAAATTATATATATATATATATATATATATATATATAATATATATATATATATATATATATATATATATATATATATATATATATATATATATATATATATATATATAAATAATAATAAAAATACTTAATTACAACTTACAACCTCTCCCAGGATGGATCAAGACCCTGTCAGCGGGGTCAGCACTCTTCTGAATCTTCCTCTATCTTTCAGTACTCAATCTTTCCTCAGCTCCTGCATCGACTGGCAATCCATGTCTTTTCAATGAGTCCTCCACTGAGCTTTCCCATCTCTTCCTAGGTCTTTCTTGGTCTCGTTTCCTCCGGTCTCCACTCCCATGTCTTTTTTTGGCCTCTTTCCTCTTGCATCCTCCCCAGGGTTCCACTACCTCACTCTGTAGCTGCATCCATCTTATTCAATATAGTCTTCACTCCAACCTCCTCCCTTATTCTTTCGTTTCTCTGTCTGTCTCTTCTAGTCTTTCCCATTATCGCTCTCAAAACGTACATCTCCGCCGACTGTATTCTACTATCCTCTCTTGTTGTCGTACTCCATGTCTCTGCTCCATATAGTAAAATGGGTGTTAACACACCTTCAAAGATCACCCTTTTCACCTCCACACTCATTTGTCTATCTTTCAGTATGGGATACACTGCTCTTACTGCTTCCCCATACTGAGCTATCCTACTTGTGATCTCCTGTACATTTCCTCCCTCTCTTCCAAATATCCAACCCAAAAATTTACATTTCTTCACCGTCTTCATCTTAGTCTCCTCCACCTCTATTCTCAACTCTCTTCCTCCTTATTCTCTACTGACCACCATGATCTCAGTTTTTCTGCGTTTATAGTAAAGCCGGCCTCTCTCAGTCTGTTGGCAAAACATATCACTACCTCTCTCAACCTGTCTCCCTCTTCGCTCCAGCACGCCAAGTCATCCGCATAAGCCAAAATATCACCGTCCAAATCTCCGATTTCTTCTCTCACTTTCTTTATCACTACATCCAGATACGATACAAACAAAATTGGTGACAACACGCTTCCTTGTTTAACCCCTGTTCTCACCTCGAACCATTCCTTATTCTCATATTCTGTTCTTACATTACATTTGCTATTTCTGTACAAACTCTCCAGAGCTCCTGTCAACTTTCTACCCACTGCATATTCTCTCTCCAGCACTCTAGAAAGTCTCTCTCTAGGCACTGAATCGAAAGCTTTCTTCAGATCTATGAAAGCTATATATGCTCGTTTGTTGAATTCCCATACCTTTCCAACGTAATTCTCAGAGCGAACAAGAGATCCGTCGTGCTTCTGTTCTTTCTATATCCGTGCTGCTATTCCCCCAGTCTGGGCTCTACTACTATTCTCAACCTTTTCTCTAAAATTCTCTCATATATTTTTGCCAGATGGTTCAACAAGGAAATTCCCATGTAGTTTTTACAGTCTCCTGTATCTCCTTTTCCCTTATATATTGGTACTAATTGAGTTTCCCCATCCTTCTGGTACTTCACTCTCGTTCCAACACCTATTAAACAGTTTCAAAATTTCTTCTTTCATTTTATCTCTTCCCTCTTTTATCAATTCTATGGGTATCCCATCTCACCCGGTGCCTTACCGTTCTTCATCTCTTGCAGAGCCACCTCTAATTCCATAGTTATCTCCTCCCCCTCCTCATCTTCCTCTCCCTCCACCATCTCTTCTCCTTCCTCCTCCCCTGTTCATTCACATTTAGCAGTTCACTGAAGTACTCCATCCATCTCCTGTTTGTGTCTATTGATTTCACCAAAACCTCTCCCAGCTTATCCTTGACGTTGCACACTTTCCTCTTTGATCCTCTATATGTTTTTGTCAGTCTAAAAATCTTCTTCCTTTCTGCCCTCCCATCTTCCATCATTTCTTCCGCCTCTCTCTTTGCAGCCTCTTCTTTTACTTTTCTTTTCACTCTCTCTGTATCATTTCTTGCCTCCACATACTGAGCTCTTGTTTGTACAGTTCTATTTTTCAGCCACCTTCTCATCAATACCGTTTTCCTCTTTATTGCTTCCTTCACTTCTTCAGTCCACCACTTTGTGTGTCTTTTCTTCGTTCCTCCTACCCATCTTTTGCCTAGAGTCTCCTCTGCTACCCTTCTTATCGTTTCTTGTATCTCCTCCATCTCTCCTACTCCTTCTAATTGTTCTATGTCTTCATTTATTTTCCTAATATATTCCCTTTTCTTGTCACACTCCTTCAATGATTCCACTTTAATCACATTTCTCTTTTCTTTATTCTGCAGCTTTTCTGCCTTCACCACCAGGTCCGTCACCAACAATCTATGATCCGAATCCATTGTTACTCCAGGTATTACTTTAACATTCCTTATTATCCTACTATCATCTGATGATATATATATATATATATATATATATATATATATATATATATATATATATATATATATATATATATATATATATATATATATATATATATATATATATATATATATATATTATTATATATATATATATATATATATATATATATATACAGCATATCAGGAGTAGTTATGCGACAGTTTGAGCGAGACCAGCCTTTTCGATATGAAGGAATAGAGATATTTGCTTCAAACTTGGAATATAATCTATATATGGGTTAAGCATGAAACAGGGTAAATTTCAAGTCTCTAGGATGTATATAAGGGGTGGTCACCCCCGAGGGTCGACGCTGATATTGCGCTTACGCACTTGTGGCTGCTTCTGAGCGAACGAGGTTAGGCTTAAAACGCGTTAGGCTCGAGCGTGATGACGTAATCTCGTCGGAGACGAGATTACGTCAGCGCGTGAGAGCGCGCGCGCATACACATACACATACATTATTATCATTATTATTATTATTACGTCGAAGATTCGATTCCCGAAGGGAATCGAATCTGAGTCGAAAAACGATTCCTGTAAGGAATCGTTTTTTTACGCACTCCGACTTCGCTTTCCGCCGCGGTTACTTCTTCGCATCCGGTTCAGACTCCGATTTCGATTTGGCAGCTTGCCTCCGACTCCGAACTTATCGTATCGTGGTAAAATTTGGAGGGTGGTTAGATGATGACGTAACCTCATTGTTAACGAAGTTACATGACCCTGCATCCCCATTCAAACATTAAATATTGGCGTAGAAAGCTGAAACTCGGTATATATCCTTCATATAAGGTACTCATCTCATATATGGGTTAAATAGCATTGCATAGGCACCCCCCAAACCTGAAATATTGACATAGAACGACGAAACTTGGTATACATCTTTCTTATGATGTATCAGCGAGACAGAAAAGAAAAAAAAAAAATGAATAAATAAAAAATTAAAAAATTTTAAAAAAATTATAAAAAAAATTTATAAAAATTTAAAAATTTTTTTAAAATTTAAAAATTAAACATTTTTTTATTCTTTTTATTTTAACTTAAAATTTACGTTTTTATATAAAACAGTTACCCTCCAGAGCCTCTGGAGCCTCTTGAGCCTCTTGAGCCTCCTGACCCTCCAGAGCCTCCCCCGCCTCCCCTGCCTTACGACCCTCCCCATCTATGATCTATTGATTCATGTCATATTTTGTATAGCATAACACAAAACTTTCATTTATTTTTGTTTTATATGCTTTAAACAATTTGTTTTTACTAAAATTTTACGCTTTTCATATTTATAACTTAAGAAATTTGTGTTTTTACATAACCCTACTCACACTTTTTCTAACATATCATGGATATTTTCACATTAACATAGTAATATTTAACAAAATTTTATCATAACCTTGTCTAAATATCATACTGATCAGTGAATATATACTTACGTAACAAAGTTTTCACATCAATAATGCTAACGTGTCATAATCAGAACTAAGAGTATAATGTACAACGACAAACCTAACACGCCCTACTCACACCTTTTTCTAACATATCATGGATATTTTTACATTAACATAGGAATATTTAACAAAATTTTATCATAACCTTGTCTAAATATCATACTGATCACTGAATATATGCTAACGTAACAAAGTTTTCACATCAATAAAGCAAACATAGCATCAACAGAACTACGAATATAATGTACACTCACAAACCTAACATACCTTACGTTCGAATAAACTGCTAACAATAACAAAGTTCCATATTTAACAACAGTAAAGTAACTAACAATGCATACAGAACGAACAGGCGTGAAACAGATGTAGTAAATATTCATTTAATAAATCAGTACTGCACTGATTGTTTATTTATTTATTTATTTTTCAAATTTTTAATTTCATTTCTTTAAAACTTTTTGTTCTTAAAAAACTTTTATTTATTTTTAAAAACTTTTATTTAAAACTTTTTTTTTAAAAAATTTTTTTAAAAATTAAAATTTTTTTTAAAAAATTTAAAAAAATTTTTAAAAAAATTTAAAAATTTAAAAAATTTAAAAAAAAAATTAAACATATTTTATTCTTTTTAAGTTTATAACTTAAAAAATTTACGTTTTTTATATAAATCAAACAGCCTCTAGAGCCTCCTGAGCCTCTGGAGCCTCTTGAGCCTCTTTAACCTCCCCAGCCTCCTCAGCCTCCCCCACCTCACGCCCCTCCCCATTTATGATCTATTGATTCATGTCATATTTTGTATAACATAACACAAAACTTTCATTTATTTTGTTTTTTATGCTTTAAACAGTTTGTTTTTACTAAAATTTACGCTTTTCATATATATAACTTAAGAAATTTGTGTTTTTACATACCCTAAACTTGTAAATCAGTAAATCAAACCACTCACCCCTCCCCCTCCCCCAACCCTGGATATTTTTAACAAAGGTCCATACTTAACAACTATAAAGTAACTAACATTTGCATACAATACGTAACTTATTCACACTTTTTCAAACATATCATTATTATTTTTGCACGAGCATAGTAACATTTAATAAAAATTCATCATCATCATACCTAAGTATCATACTGACCAACGAAAATACGCTAACGCTACAAAGATTTCATATCAATAAAGCTAACATATACCCTGACCTAAGAATATAATATAAAACGACAAAACCTAACATACCTTATGCATGAATAAATCGCTAACATTAACAAAGTTCTATACTTAACAACAGTAAAGTAACTACCGTTGCATACAAAAACGTAACCTATTCACACATTTTCAAACATATCTCTAACATATCATTATTATTATTTTCGCATTAACACTGCAATATTCATCATCACCGTATCTAATTATCATACTGATCAACGAATATATGCCAACGTAACAAAGTTTTTGCCTTAACAAAGCTAACATATCATAGTCTGAACCAAGAATATAACATACAACGAAAAACCTAACACAGCTTAAGCAAGAATAAACTGCTAACATTAACAAAGTTTCATACTTAACAGCAGTAAAGTAACTAACAACGCATACAGAACGAATAGGTACGAAGCTGATGAGGTAAATATTCATTTAACAAATCAGTATAGCGATGTGTTTGTTTATTTATTTTTAATTTCATTTCTTTAAAACCTTTTGTTTTTTAAGAAACTTTTATTTATTTTTAATTTTATTTCCTTAAAACTTTTTGTTTTTAAAAAACTTTTATTTATTTTTAATTTTTTCTTTAAAACTTTTTGTTTGAAAAACTTTTGTTTATTTTTAATTTTATTTCTTTAAAACTTTTTTGTTTTTTTAAAAACTTTTAATTTTTAATTTTTTTCTTTTAAACTTTTTTTTGTTTTTTACTAAAAATTTTACACTCTTCATGTTTATAACGTAAAAATTTGTGTTTTTACATACCCTAAAACGGTAAATCAGTGAATCAGTAAATCAAGCCACCCCTCCCTCCCCCCTACCCGTCCCAACCCTGATCTATCGAGGTATTGATCTATTGATCTATTGATCTGTTGAATCCAGTCATATTTCGAGTATCATTTTGGATAAACGTAGCATAAAAATGTTCTTTTTATACTAACCCCCTCGAATATATGTTGACATAACAAAGTTTTCACATCATTAAAGCTAACATAACATAATCTGATGTAAGAATATAATGTATAACATCAAATCTAACATACCTTAGATACGAATAAGCAGTCGACATTAACAAAGTACTATACTTAACAATAGGAAAGCAACTGACGTTGCATACAGACCGTACCCTATTCACACTTTTTTCAAACATATCTCTAACATATCACTGTCATTTTACATTAACATAGTAACATTTAACAAAAATTTATCATAACCTAACCTATTTATCATACTGACCAACTAATATATGCTAACGTAACAAAGTTTTCACATCAATAAAGCTAACATATAACCTGAACTAAGAATATAATGTACACCCCCAAACCTAATACAGCTTAAATACGAGTAAACAGTTAACATTAACAAAGTTTCATACTTAACAACAGTAAAGTAACTAACATTGCCTACAGAACGTATCCTATTCACACCTTTTTCAAACATATCAGTTATTTTTACATTAACATAGTAACATTTAACAATAAGTTACCATAACTTAATCTAATTATCATACTTGCCAACAAATATATGCTGACGTAACAAAGTTTTCCACATCAATAAAGCTAACATATATCCTGAACTAGGAATATAACGCCCAATGACAAAACCTAACATACCTTATGATCGAATAAATGGCTAACATTAACAAAGTTCCATACTTAACAACACTAAAGTAACTAACAATGCATACAGAACGAACATGTACGAAGCTGATGTGGTTCCTGTTTCAATAGAGTTATCAAATACAAGTCGAGAAATTGTTCAAACTCCTCCCACTTTTCGAAACATTACGCAATACCTATGATTCTTGTTTGGTTCGTTTTCGAAACATTACGCAATACCTATGATTCTTGTTAGGTTCGTTTTCGAAACATTAGGCTATACATTTGATTCTTGTTTGACACAGGGTCAACATAACAAATTTATTAAAATCATTTTATGTTTTTGCTAATATCTTTATATTTTTTAAGAAACTTTTATTTATTTTTAATTTTATTTCCATAAAACTTTTTGTTTTTAAAAAACTTTTATTTATTTTTAATTTCATTTCTTTAAAACTTTTTGTTTTTACTAAAAATTTTATTCTTTTTATTTTTATAACGTAAAAATTTGTGTTTTTACATACCCAAAAGCAGTAAATCAGTAAATCAAGCCATCTACCCTACTCTCCTCATCGGCGCCTACCCACCCATGATCTATCGATCTATCGACCTATTGATTCAAGTCACATTTCATGTATCATTTTGGATAAACATAACATAAAACAAGCTCTTTATACACTGATCAACGAATATATGCTAACATAACAAAGTTTTCACATTAATAAAACTAACATAGCATCATTCGGTCTAAGAATATAATGTACAACAACAAACCTAACGCATCTCAAACCCCGTAACAAAGTTTTAACATCAATAAAGCTAACATATCATAACCTGAACTAAGAATATAACGTACAACGACAAACCTAACACACCTTACGCTCGAATAAACAATCAACATTAACAAAGTTCCGTACTTAACAGCAGTAAAGTAACTAACATTGCCCACAGAACGTACCCCGGTCACACTTTTTCAAACGTATCTGCAACATATCATTGGTATTTTTTACCTTAACATAGTAATATTTAACAAACGTTTATCATAACCTTACCTATTTATCATACACACCTACGAATATATGTTAAGGTAACAAAGGTTTTTTACATCAATAAAGCTAACATCATAACCGGAACTAAGAATATAACGTACAGCGACAAAACTAACATACCTCACGTCTGAATAATCTGCTAACGTTCACAAAATTCCCTACTTATCAAAGGTAAAGTAGCTAACAGGACATATCAATGTATCCCCACTTTTCCAACATATCAGCAACAGCTAATGCTGTATTATCTAACAAAAGCCCTTAACACAGTGACCAATCTATCAAAGACACCAGTATCATGAACTATGAACTGACACTACATTCATCAAAAAGTCGCTCATACCGAATATAACATAATTTTGAACCGTGAATAAACGTAGACATTAGCAAAATTCTCGAACATACCTAACATTACCCCTCAAAAACTTACCCTATGCTCCCATAACATTGGCTAATTATTATACTGATCAATGAATATACGCTAGCGTAATAAAGTTTTCACAACAATAAAGCTAACATAGCATAACTCGAACTAAGAAAATAATGTACAACTGCAAACCTAACACAACTTACTCATGAATAAACTGTTAACATTAACAAAGTTCCACACTTAACACCAGTAAAGTAACTAACATGGCATGCAAAACGTAACCTATTCATACTTTTCATGCATATCTCTAACATAATGTTAATTTTACATTAACACTATTGATTTACGTCGCATTTCGAGTATCATTTCGGATAAACATAACACAAAAATGAGTTCTTTATATACTAACCAGCGAATATATGCTAACATAACAATGTTTTCATATTAATAAAGCTAACATAACATCATATGAACTAAGAAAATAATGTACAGCGACAAACCTAACACAACTTACGCTCGAATAAACTGTTAGCATTAACAAAGTTCCAT
Source organism: Trachelipus rathkii (assembly GCA_015478945.1). Lineage (NCBI taxonomy): Eukaryota > Metazoa > Arthropoda > Malacostraca > Isopoda > Trachelipodidae > Trachelipus > Trachelipus rathkii. Next base: position 2,760 of record JABUQX010123451.1, on the reverse strand, counting down.
CCTTAACATCAGTAAAGTAGCTAACAACGCATACAAAACGTAACCTATTCATACTTTTTCCAAGCATGTCTCTAACATATTAACGTTAATTTTACATTGACACAGTAATATTTAACAAAAAATTTATCATATCATTGTCTAATTATCATACAGACCAGCGAATATATGCTAACGTAACAAAGTTTTTTACATTAACATTGTAATATTTAACAAAAATTTATCATAAACTTACCTAGCTATCATAATCGCCAACAAATGCAAACAAAGTTTTATCCAAACATAACATAAAAATAACAAAGTTTTATCCAAACATACCATAAAAATAAGTTCTTTATATACTAACTAACGAATATATGCTAACGTAACATTGTTTTCGCATTAATAAATCTAACATAGCATTACCAGAACTAAGAATATAATGTACAATGACAAAACCTAACACACCTTACGCACGAATAAACTACTAACATTAACAAAGATCCATACTTAACAACAGTAAAGTACCTAGCCCAGTATACAAAACGTAACCTATTCGCCCTTTTTTCATGCATATCTTTAACATAATGTTAATTTTACATTAACACTATTGATTTACGTAGCATTTCGAGTATCATTTCGGATAAACATAGCACGAAAATGAGTTCTTTATATACTAACCGGTGAATATATGCTAACGTAACATTGTTTTCGCATTAATAAATCTAACATAGCATTACCAGAACTAAGAATATAGTGTACAATGACAAAACCTAACACACCTTACGAACGAATAAACTACTATCATTAACAAAGTTCCACACTTAACAACAGTAAAGTAGCTAACATTGCATACAAAACGTATTCTATTCATACTTTTTCCAAACATCTCTCTAACATATTAGCGTTAATTTTACATTGATACAGTAATATTTAACAAAAATTTGTCATAACCTTGTCTAATCATCATACAGACCAACGAATAACTGTAAACATAACAAAGTTTTATTCAAACATAACATAAAAATAAGGTCTTTGAATAAAATATCATAGTAAATTGTATTAGTTTATTGATTTTTAATAGAGTAAATCAGTAAATCATACCATTAACCCCTCCCTACCCAATCCCTCCATGACCTTTGATCTATTAATTTATTGATTCATGTCGCATTTTCGAGTATCATTTAGGATAAACATAACACAAAAATAAGTTCTTTATATACTAACTATCGAATATATGCTATCGTAACAACGTTTTTGCATTAATAAAGCTAACATAACATAACCTGATCTAAGAATATAATGTACAACGACAAACCTAACACACCATATGTACGAATAGACTACTAACATTAACAAACTTCTGCACTTAACAACAGTAAAGGACCTAACACGTCGTACAAAACGTAACCTATTCACACTTTTTTCAAGCATATCTCTAACATATCAATGTTAATTTTACACCAACATCGTAGTATTTAACAAATTTTAGCATAACCCTATCTAATCGTCATACCGACAACGAATATAATGCTGACGTAACAAATATTTTACATCAACTTCGTAATATTTAACAAAAATTCATCATAACATCGTCTAAATATCATAATCCCCAATGAATAATAGCAAACATAACAAAGTTTTAACCAAACATAACATAAAAATAACAATTTTATCCTGACATAACATAAAAATAAGTTCTTTGAATAAAATATCACAGTACAGCGTAATAGTTTACTGATTTTAAAGCGGTAAATCAGTAAATCAGTAAATCAAACCTTCCATCCATGCAGTCCCCTATCCACCCATCCGCCTATGATCTATTGAACTATTGATTCAAGTCATATTTCGAGTATCATTTTGGATAAACATAACATAAAAATAAGTTCTTTATATACAGACCTACGAATATATGCTTATGCAACAAAGTTTTAGCATCAATAAAGCTAACATATCATAACCTGACAAAGAATATAATGTACAAATGCAAACCTAACATACCTTGCGTATGAATAATCTGCTAACATCCTGAAAATTCCCTACTTATCAAAGGTAAAGTAACTAACAGGTCATACAATATTCGATATGTTCCCACCTTTCTCGCATATCAGCAACAGGTAAAGCAGTATTATCTAACAAAATCCTTTAACAAAGTGACCAATCTATCAAAGATACCAGCATCTTGAACTATGAATTGACACTATCTTCAACAAAGTGTCACGTTTTTCGAGTATAACATCATTTGAACTATGAATAAACGTAGACATTAGCAAAATGTTTCGGGTAAACCTAACATTACTTAACAAAAACTTATCCTAGGCTTACGTTTCTAACACATCACCGTCAGTTAACACAGTAATATCTTACAAAACTCATAATTTCTCTAACAAATCAATGTTAATTTCACATTATCATAGTAATATTTAACATAACGTACCTAACTTACGAATAAACAGTTTTCATTAACCAAGAGTATCTAAAGCAACACATCACCTTCCGAGAGAAAACCCAGGGGAATGTGCCCCATGAAAGAGATCGAATCCTGAGAGGGGGGATCACCCCGAAGGGGTGTAAGCGGGCATTACCCCTCCGAAGGAGGGGTAAGGCCTCAGCCCGAAGGGCTGAGGCCCAAAACCCGTATATAAAGAACTTATTTTTGTGTTATGTTTATCCTAAATGATACTCGAAAATGCGACATGAATCAATAGATTAATAGATCAAAGGTCATGGAGGGATTGGGTAGGGAGGGGTTGATGGTATGATTTACTGATTTACTCTATTAAA